>CM046300.1:15701964-15917102 GCA_025267735.1 Mactra quadrangularis
CATCGGCATACGCTCCCTTCGTATCTCAGTAAATACTCTACCGTAACTTTACCGTTAGAAAGTGAACTAGAGTGAAACATTCGGCCGATGCACGGGAGTGTAATGCTACAGTCCCTTAAACATAAAAATAGTCGTAAGGGCACCGTACGGGCGCCGTGCGATCAAGCTCCGCAAGGACTCGTACGAACTCTTGTGTACCCGTACGGACTGTTACGTTTTTACCAGGGTCCGTGAGATGAGCCCAAGATACACGAATCAGTTTCAAAGTCAAATCGTGAACAAAATAGTTGCCGAGTATGGAATAACTTGCATATTTTTAGCTACGGCTTCATAAGGGTGTGTTGTTTTGTTCTACGTGCGTACCGTCACCTTAATACACAAGGCTTTCCAGGGCCTACGGCTGCCAGTGTCTGCACGTACGGGTCCGCAACAAGCCACGTTTTATGGGACTGAGGCAAAACATCAGCATTTTACAAAAGCTCACATCTGATGCCATTACCTGAAAAATTAAACTTAAATGGGCGTTAATAATTTAATACTGATAAAGAACGTATGAATTAATAAATATTTGGTATACCCGTCGTATATTCACAGATATCAGATTGCAAATTACATATTAAGTAAATATTTAAACTTCCGTGTTATAGAGTCTGAATGTAATTTGTCTAGATATAAATGAAATAAATTGCAATAGTTTATGATAGCTACATAAAAGCTATCTAAATTTATACCGTTTTTCATATACAAAATGTCTACCTTAGATAAGTTTTATTGAACTATTGAAATACATGTACAGGTAATGTTAGTTTTCATTAAAGGGTAAACGATGAGGCTTGAACCAACTACTAGTACCCTTTTTGGACATTTGATATGAATTTCTGTTCATAGCTTACTGCTGCACAGGCCTTAAATCATGACATAGTGGTCAGTCCTACTATTCATCACTTATTGCAACTATATTCATTCAATAATGGAAAATAAACCACTGCAGGGAGTTTTCCAATGACTATACATTGTATACAACAAAACATGAAAAGAATATATAAAATCACATTATTTCAGAGGGTTTGGCCGATATGCATGTATAACTTATTTACCATAATACACACTAATAAGTAACATTACAAAACTATGGTGTAACAATCCCGCAGCGGAAATATAGCGGAGTGTTGTTTTAAGGAGTCAGTAAAGATATAGTCTTAAAATGGGATGATCTTTTAAACTTTATCATGTAGGGGATAAACTCTACAATCAATCAATATATCTGATGACAATCTTACACGTGGTAGATAATACCCTAATAATACCCAAACCCGGAAGTAGTGAACATATTGCTCATTACCTGAATAGAAGGTTAACACCGGTTCAATCTATATCAGTAACTTATCGCAACAACCGAAACTCGCTTAAACCCGGAAGTTAGACAATTTAATACCATGTACACAAAATTACGTGTATATCATAAATTATAATCGCAAATGGCTCGATATTTAACCTTTATGTACATGTATGATGACGATAAGCTCGGTCTCGCGAGTTATATTAACACGAGCGAGAAAACTTGTCATCAGCGTTAAAGTGGAGCTTGTTTCTGCGCTACAAGCGTGAAGCCATTCGCACAATGCATTTCAGTGTGTCGTAAAATATGACATGGTGATGATGACTATGAGGTCGAAAATAATCACCGAGTGTCGATGAAAATAAAATCAACACTATGATTATGATTTAAAGAACATCAATGAATATGATTGTATTAACGATGAAAATAATGAATCTTAAGGTCGAATATTTAATACCCGGGGTGAGACATATAAACGCTCATTGAGTTCGCCCATGAAATATTCTATACGTTCATTGTCCGGCGAGAAGTTGTCAGCTACTGTTGAGCGTATATGTTTGATATACATGTGTGGTTCTAGAGATCAAGGCCTGACCAGGAACAATGATAAGTACGATGACATAATCACCGCAATGAGACTGAATGAAAAATTGTTGAAATGCGACATACAGCCCCATACATTATAATGATAAATAAAAACAGAGTATAAGCTCCACAATCAGGACCTTCAAAATTGATGTTTTTAATTTTTTTTAATAACAAAATGGTCTTTTAGAGGAATTTTATCTTAAATTAAGCATTTGGGACTTAAAAATCGTTAACTATTGTATGAATTTACGACGATTAAGGTGTTCTTCATTGCGGATCTTTACCTCATAACACGCTTCTCTTTAAAACGGATATTCTTTCATACAGACTGTAAACCTCAATGGTCTTGGTAACTATTGGTCCATACAGTCCTTCCTTGTCTTATCTGATTTCCAATACGACACTACAAGTCAATGTACAAAACAGGATGAAAAAAGAACATAATATTTTAGTTCAGTCAGCGATTTAATATGATATCCTTTGATATGAATAGGCGGCTTGACTTCCTGGAGATATTTTCATTCAATACTTGATATGCCATTCGAAACACCACGACTAAATATTCGAAGTTTTTTTGTCATTGAAAATAGACGAATCGTTCAAAAGTGTCTTTTAATCTGAACATAGTGGAGTTAGTGGAATAATTGTCATATTCTTAAAACTAGGATAACGGTAATAGCCGAGTAGTAACGATTATAGACATTTCCATTCAAACTCCTCACAGTGCTTACGTCACGCTTTGCTACTTAATACGTCATTAATTTGAAAATGGGAGATAACCGCTGCGGGGAGTTTGATTTCCATTCATTTTCAAATAAAGCGAGAAAACTTGAACGCTAAATACAAACTCCTCGCAGCGGTTATTTCCCTTTATTAAATTAATTGGCTAAGTGTGACGTAAGCACTGTGAGGAGTTTGCGCTTAATAACGTCGAAGTAGGGTAAGACCATGTCAGAGCACTTCCAGCCTAGTAGTGTTTTGTCTAAATGTACACAATATTTACGTTGTATACATAAAACAAGAGCAGTCCACGGACAGCGCGCTCGACTATTCGAGGTATTCGTGTAAACGACAGCAACAACCAATAAAAACTCTGGAGTTATGCATCTTGGTATTTGACCGTCATTCCTAACCCTGTAGACATGTGTGAAGTTTCAAGTGAATCCCTTCAGTAGTTGCAAAGATAAAATGTTGCACCTAAAAACTTAACCAAGAAATTTCTAAGTAAAAAAGGGCCATAAATCAGTCCAAATTCATCCAAGAGTAATGCAACTCGGTATTTGACGTCAATTAAAAACCCCGTAGACATGTGTGAAGTTTCAAGTGAATCCCTTCAGTAATTGCAAAAAATGTTGCACCTAAAAACTTAACCAAGAAATTTCTAAGTATGTAAGGGCCATTATTTAGTCCAAATTCATGCTAGAGTTATATAACTTGGTATTTGATCTCTAATGGTAAGCCCGTAGACATGTAAGAAGTTTCAAAAGAATCCCTTCAGTAGTTGCAAAGAAAAAATGTTGCACCTAAAAACTTAAATAAAAACTTTCTAAGTATGTAAGGGCCATAATTTAGTCCAAATTCATGCTAGAGTTATGCAACTTGGTATTTGACGTCAATTAAAAACCCAGTAGACATGTGTGATGTTTCAAGTGAAACCCTTCCGTAGTTGCAAAGATAAAATGTTGCACCTAAAAACTATACCAAGAAGTGTTACGCCGACGCCAACGCTGACGCACAACTGAGTAGGATAGCCCCACCATTCTTCGAATATGCGAGCTAAAAATGAGTGTGTCGTCTTTAACTTCGTACTGCGATGGCATCGAGTCTAAGGGTCGCAATCAGTAGCACCGCTTTACGTCTCAATGCAACTAAACGTCCCAATTGACTCTAACGCTGACGAAAATTGCTGAGAGGTGGATGTTGTAAAGAGTTGTGCATTGAAAGAGAGGGTTTACAATACATTCATACAAACACCTGCTTCCTTAAATAAAGATGAAATAGGATTTATATTTATTAATACAACGTACTAGGAGTGATCTTAATCATTTGTCTTCTTTCAAAGTAAATATTTAATCAATTTATGAATAGATCATAATATGGTTAAATGTTTTGTTCTTTGATGGGTTTATTGACTTATTGTTAGGGCATTAAAGGAAACATCAACGAAGGATGGTTTAGTCGAATTGGAAGTAATTAAAGGTTAAAAGTAACTAAACCGCTAGCAAACTCCCTAAAAGCAGTTACGCTACGCGTTGCTACTTTCATTCAAATTCAATAAAGGGGAAATAACCACGACAGGGAGTTACATCCCCTTTAACAGAGGGAATATGAGCAGTAGTCTAGATGTAGGTAGCGCGCTGAGAGATCTAGAGGTCACTGCTGCCAACCCAATCAGGGGCACTGCTCATTTCCTTGAGCAAGAAATTAAAATGCCATTACTTCACTCCATCCAAGAGTAGATGGGTACATGCAAGGATGGTACAACTCTGTTGCGCCAATATGTCGCAATTGATAGAGATATACCATAGGCCGATGGCAAGTAGTAAAAGCTGTCAGGAAGGAAAATTTGTATAAGCATGAGCGTGGATCTTTGATGTAGTGGCGAACAAGCATATTTGTAAACAATGCAGTGAAAGGTTTAAACCAAAGCATAACAATAAAGTCTGCATCAAAGTTAGGTTTGAATGAGACTAACATCAAGTCTGCGTGACTCGGTGCGTTAAACCAGACACAAAAAAAAACAGAAATTCTTGGAACTGAACAACTCTATATTTTGGGGATTTAAATTATATATAGTGCATACTATAAGTTTTTAAACAGATAAAAAATATTAGAATTCTTATTTTGAATGATAGTTTCTGTGTAACCAGTATTTTGTAATATATTTAGCATGGTTAGTTATAAAATGAACACTTGTTTCAAGACTGCATCACATTTATAAGAATCACCATCTGACATTTCAAAGCCTCCTAAATCCTATCCTGATCAATTACAATCCTTTTTGATAACATAGTTTTAAGCTACTTTTGCAGTCTCGACGATAAATAGAACCGTAATGAACGTAAAGCAACAAAACAACAACAACAAAACATTAGAAACAAAGCGGTTATCAAATTTTCTATAAAAATTATGTAGTAGGCGTAAAGCAAGTTAAAGCAAGTACATAGTGAAGTGACTCCAATTTTTAGTAGTATAGTTTACACTTACTTATTAAGCTCGATTGTGAAACAAGATTAATCACTTAAAAGTCCGCTTCGTAGCCGCAAGTGCTGAGCTTGTAGGATAAAGTTTCTTGCTCAAGGAAACAATTGGGTTGGTTGTGGATGGGATTCGAACCAACGCGAAGCTGGCAATCCCATGATTACCAGTCTAACGTCGTATCTAACCACTCGCTCGGCCACTTTAAGAATGCATTATTTCAACCTCGAATCAATCCATGAACACCAATTGATAAGATAAGAAGGCAAATACACTGTATATAATTATATATACCAATAATGTATAATGTAAAGTAGATAAAATCAACTCAGCAGGTTAACACAACAAAATTGTAAAGCAGAAATCTAGAATTTGAAGCTTAATTCAATTAAAAGCTATTCACTTATATCAACTTAATCATGATTTATATAAAATATCATAATATAACATTTCAGTACAAGTAGTTATACTCACTTTGTACAAGAATGCGGAAGACCATTTTAATGTTTAAAAACACATCGTACTCAACGCAACCTATCGGTTCTTACGCTACTGGGACGTCTTGATTACTTCCTTGGACAGGGTTAAGTCCCTTTGACTCAAAGTTAACTAAGAACAAAGCATATACCTTTGTCAGTGACTAACAACTTCTATCGTTGAGCGAAAGTGGGAATATGTATGACCGTTAATGAATTATGTCATAACTACAAGAACACATGTTGTCTTACATGTGACTGAAATAAAATACCTTGGTCTATGTACAAATCTACTACACTGATGATTGGAACAAATCGGACGACTTCGGGTAGTCTTTTTTACCAACTTGGCGGACACATCAAACGACTTCGAAAATTCTTTCTTACGGATTGGCGGTGAAAGCCAAGTTTTAACAATAGCTACACCGAATGCAGGACTGGATAACGTCATAAGCGGAATGACGTACGGACGGACGATCTACTCTGTTACCTATGTGTGTTTCTCGTTCAGTAATGGCATTGCCGACCCAGTGATATCTGGAGCCTGTTCAATTACGCTAAATGTTCCAATACGTTCCGTAACGATACATTCGGAACTCCTCGGCCATTCGCTGCGAATAATCTCGGACATATTTGGACGCTATTTTGAAATACCGGTGTTGAAGTAAGCAAATATACAATAGTTTAGGCAATAAGTGATGTTTCGTCTTTAGTCCATAAATTTTGAAACATCACTTATTGCCTTAACAATCGTATATTTGTTTATTAGATTAGATTATTCTCAGCGAATGGCCGAGGAGTTCCGAAGGTATCGTTACGGAACGTTTTGGAACGTTCAAGGTGACTGAACACGCTGCTGGTCTCACGCTTTACCTACTAAGCTAAACAGTGTGGTATTTTATGTTATATCAACATAGAACGTAGATAAAAGCTTCATCTCTCGTTGACCATTTTCCGTGTCTCCAGGTGCAGGAAATATATTTAATTTATGGTTTTTTATTTATAAACTATCTAGCGAAGTAATTTAACCTTTAACATTTACTAGTAGAAGCAGATTTTTTAGGGAACTTGATTAAAAGAGTGACATTTACCGTAAAGTTAAATGATTTATACATTTATATAACCGCCGAGGACAAATCTTATTTGAGAACATTTATGGCAGATGGTTTGTAGGACGTAATTATGTCAGTTCATTTTGCTTTTTTCCCGACGCAGCTGTCTTAGCCAACTTTTGACCTATATTTCAACAAATGCAATTTGCTCTACCATTTCTGTATGTCCAATGAAATTCTCTTCCGGTATTAGGAAGTGAATAAAATATATGATACCATTGGTTGACTCGAAATAATGTTTAGTATACAGTCCCCAAATATTCAATATGCGGTTACAATGTCAATTATGAAATTATAGATTGAAAAACAGGAACATTTTGTAAAATTGAGATTTTATAGTAGTTTTAAGTCATATTCGCTGGCTAACATTCAAATTTCAAAACAAAATGACCTTCCTCAGCCCGGAAAATCTTTTATAAAGATTTTTCTTGTTACCGAATCTAGTCAGTATGTTTGTTGCTAGGACAACTCTGTGTTACAAACAAATACAGCTAGTGCACCAGAGTTATGCCCTAATTAACTTGTGTAACTGGCTTATTTTCATGACATCTCTAAGCTAAATTAAAGTTAAATATTTGAAACGATTGTATGACTCCAATTTCGAAATTTTTGTAACTAACCATGAACTTTCATATCATGATATAGATCTCAGATGTTAGTATATCGTTTTTAAGTTGTTCATGCTTTGAAGTCGTTTAGAATGTTACTGACTTAAACTCAATCTCCAGTCATTAAAACAAAACAACTTAAATGGCTGTTACGATGAAAAGCCACAAATTGTCTTAAAGTACTTGAGAAAATAAGGATAAATTAAGGATAAACTTATGTTACATCAAGATCCTCATATCCCTGTCTTATGACGCACTACTCTACCACGAGCGTTCTCGGAAGAGAGTTTAATACTACATGTATGATATTACGCTAATACATGTTTTATGCATTGTGGTTTAAGCATCCTCGCTAATAGTTTAAGTGGTTTAAATTGCGCATGTGTATATTAATAGGTCTGTTTTAGATAGTAATGATGCATGGATTACAACGGAGTATAAATTCTATCTAATATTTGAACATATCTTAAAGCCCATATAGAAGCAAGCTTTCTGTAAAATCAGAATTGTAGGTTTGATTCTTTGGAGGGACCTATATACATTATACATTTCTGAGAGTTTTGAAATAATATTTTTCCGTCTAGTTAATCTGCATTTCGAACCCGTTTATGATACCGTAGTAAATCCGGAACATCTATTGACAATCCTTGATGATACTGATGCTGTTTATTAAAGAAAAAAATTAAACGCGGTACCTCTAAATTGACAACCCTATATGAATTATACCAAACAAATATCGAACGCGGTACGTTTAAACTGACAACCCTATATAAATAATATTAAACGAATATCGAACGCGGCACCTCTTAATTGACAACCCTATATGAATTATACCAAACAAATATCGAACGCGGTACGTTTAAACTGACAACCCTATATGAATTATACTTAACAAATATCGAACGCGGTACGTTTAAACTGACAACCCTATATGAATTATACTCAACAAATATCGAACGCGGTACGTTTAAACTGACAACCCTATATGAATTATACTCAACAAATATCGAACGCGGTACGTTTAAACTGACAACCCTATATGAATTATACTCAACAAATATCGAACGCGGTACGTTTAAACTGACAACCCTATATGAATTATACTCAACAAATATCGAACGCGGTACGTTTAAACTGACAACCCTATATGAATTATACTCAACAAATATCGAACGCGGTACGTTTAAACTGACAACCCTATATAAATGATAGTAAACAAATATCGAACACGTATGGTACCTTAAAACAGACAATCATATACTCGTATGTACATCCGGTACCTATAAATTGGCAACTCTATATAAATTATGTACATGAATTGAGTTAAATGAAAATGTCTGTATACATCATACATGTTTGAATAAAACTTTATTTTTATAAGAAGCTTTATATTTAATTTGCGTCATATTGCTGCAGTCAATCGTCCCACTTTATTTTATTTAGAGGCATTGAACTCTTGACAAAATATAGCCTGTACTTAATTCGCACATTCGCCCATGACGGACAAATGTCCTTACTGATACGCAAGTCGACGTGATATAACGGCCGTTAAATATTTCGTGAACAAATGAGTTGAATGTATGAATGTCCCGTCTAGGAATTCAGCACACGACACCACCAAACGCAGTAAGACGATATTCAAATCGATCTTACTAGGTGGGTAAAGTATTTTTACAAAATTTAAAAGGTCTATGAAAATATTGCTGAACATACATTAATACATGCATACAATGTCATAATGACAACGAATGCATTCATTAAGACAAGCTGATACAAAAGAATTGTATAATCTATACGCCGCCCCGCCGTTAAACAAAACTATTTTTCCAATTCATCAAAAATACATTACTCAATGCATGATACTATAACCCCGTTTGTATTCATGCAGTTCAGACAAGCAATGTGAATATCCTCAATAGAAATAGCTATACCACTCACCGGCTGTCAAAAAAACCCAATATACACAATCCGTACACTGTTTAAATTCCTCCAAAAACAGATCTTTATCTTTCTTTGCTCATCCTTATCACATGATCTCTATTCAAATGTATACGCACACTTCAAAAAGGTCTTCTTAGATAATAAGACCTCATTTCAGACTATGTGAATCTTTTATTTCAGTATACTGTGACATACAGCAAGCCTCGTTACTTCCGTGTTGGATTCATCCAATGACTGCCAATAGGAAAGCGTTTGTTTTTATCGATAAACTACACCACGTTTTGTAAAGGACTTCCTCGTATCTGAAATATATTTCCAATACAGTACAAGACAGTTCAAAGAAGATGTACGTTGTAACGGAGAAATACAACTAGACTAGCGTTGTTATGTCGATTCCATTGAATTCATGCATATGAGAATAGAGAGCACTGGAATACAGGAAAATCGTGTTGTATACAACAGACGTGTTATTTTCGGTCTAATGCGAGATGCAAAATCTCCTATGATATTTCCTGGTCATAGAATCTTAGATACTTTTTCACAGAATCAGTCTGGTCGTTAATAATTCCACAAGAAAGCATCAAATTCTAGGAATACGATCAATCTGATCAGCAATCATCAGAGAACACATTTATCAGTCTGGGACATAGCAGTCCCAAGTTGATCATAAAATATGAAAATTATTACATTGGCGATTCACAACGAAAGTAACACGCTTTATTGCTAGTCAACTTGAAACTGTAATTTCAGGCTACATAGATATGCCGATCAAATGATACCTATTGGAAAGTATCTCCCTCGTATGTACGGCTGATCATCGATGTTAAGTTGTATCCATACAAAATGATACAAATTGAATATATATTTAGCTAGGAGAGGCATTTAATCTCTATTACAACTTACGTTTATGACAATTATAAAAGTATTATGTTTGAAAACACAAGGTTGAAGGAAGTTTTATTCAATTACTAAGGTATATGGAGAAATCGTCAGCACTGTAAAAGGGTGACTACTAGTTATAGACTCAAATGTCCTCCACAGCTAGTTTAGGTGAGCTGACCGCTGTTATATAGTCATTTGTCATGCTGATATTGCGTTTAAGCCAATAAAAATGGTTTCAATTCTGTTTTTCAGTTTTTGTTGCATTTTATAAAATAATTAGGTGAAAAAATTATCTTATCTTTGTATTAAATTCATAACTTATACTGAGACAAATTTCCTGGAAAATTTCTGAGTAAGTAGTTCAGTGTTCAGTAATAGGGTTAGTGGAAAATAATATCAGCACGATTGTCGTTATGACAAAGACTATTTCTAAATGTCATGCCGATGTTACCTTGTCTTTTGTCGAGAATTAAATATCTCATTAAATGTTATTCTATACGGTAAGTGACTATCTATTTCTATGAGGCTTAGCTGACACAGGCGATACAGATGAACAGGCGAACTGGAAACTCCGGAAACAAGAAACCGGTCCCGACGAGTTCAGTCTGCCTTAAAAATTCAACAAAATGACAAAATGTCGCTCCGCGTGTGAGGAAAACGACTTAGTACCTAATCAAATACAATAAAACACTTTGTACAGAACAACTCTGATTGTAATACTAGTAATGGCATGCATTTCAAATCGTACTATGAATAGACCAGCGGATGTCTTAGTATACTCTTAAAAAGATTGACTCGTAATTCATGGATGTATGGTAGACAGGTCCAGACAACTAATTAGTGATTGTAGTGATGGTCGAGAACTGTTGTACATCGGTCGTGTTTAATGTCTGTGTATGATGAGCAGGACTGTGGATCGTTGAGCAAGTGGCGATCCGACTCGAACCACGATTCATGTGTAATGATTCACAAATCGAACCACGAATCACTTGTTAATGGAGAAGCATACAGAATTTCACGTACAGTAATAACAAATAAGCTATGAATAACATTAGCTTTAACTAAATGGAAAGCCATGTACTCCAAACATTACTATTACCAGACGTTAAATGGGCATTTTCAATGAAATCATTTTTGTTTAAATGTGAATCAATCAAATGTTTGAGTTTACATTAGTAATGCGGCTCGTTTTCAGTGGAAGTAAGCTTATATTTTTTCCCAAAAATAGATCGCGATCCGACGATTTCGGACGTGTCAAATATTCGTACTCGATTTTCTGGTCTGGATCGCGAGTATCCGAGTACTCTTATACTCGCAGCAGCCCTAATGATGAGGTACACGATTTATATCAATATTTTAGATTTTAATTTCATGAAAAATTGGAATCAAAATTAAAATTTGATTGCATGTATTTTTATGGCTAAAATAATAATATTATGGTACACCATCATATTCAGCAGTCTTGATGCTTTAAATTTCACCCCTTTTCCTTTAAAACAGGTTGTTCGTGCCCATGGCGTGATAGTGTCGTGTTAAAACAATCATATTTTAGTATAAGGTCCAAAGAAAATGTTGCATGTCTGAGATACGCATGTCCAAAGCAGTTTGAGAAAGAAATCAATATCGCATTGCAACCTTTAAATATTATCAGAAATAATTATACACCAAAAGCCTAAGTTGAACAAGAAACTGACGAATGAAAATTGCTTTTCGCGCTCAGCGTGAAGGAAAAGACAAATAATGATTTAATTCGAGATATATACGATTTCATAAAATTACTAAGAATCCTAATTATGTAACATGGAAGTTTACTTGGTGCAATCTCTCATCGAAAAACAAATATTAAATAAAGCCGAAGCATGCAGTATTTTTCACGGCGGAGTTGCAACAGCAACAAATGCATGATTGATATTTTGGAGAATTAATAAGGGTTTTGTTTATACTGCAGGTAATACAGATATGATAAGCTTAGATGAGGATCATATAGTAGATTTGTTGAAGAATAAAGCAAATGAGTCATTGTGATAAATTAGTTATATAACAATATTAAACACACAAATGCGAGGTATGGAAGTAAATTTTGTTCATGCAGAGATAGTTCACATTTTCCGTCTTCATACATACCCGGCAAGTACAAAGTACCAGAATTCAGTAATGTAAGCAAAATTGTTAAATGTTGATGATTTACCAAATTAAAGTTGGATAAAGCTAAATAATTACATCAACATATCAGTTCCGCAATGATCTCATAACATGAAAGAATAAAACGAAAGGGTTGTTAGTGTATCCGAAACCACAAAAGTGGCACAAACCATCCTGTTAATGGTCAATTAAAATGCTGATGTTGAAAGAAGTTTTTTAGTCAACAAAAAAGTCTGATTCCTGAAGGATTTTGCAATATACAAATCCTTGAAAGGATTTAAGACGGTCAAGAGACATTATTAGTGTGGCTGGTAAGATGATTGAAGTATATATTACATTGTTTAAGTGGATAATAATAGAAATACCAAGAGAGAATTAATGCTGAAAAGCAGAGAACTTGTTTAGGGAAAAATGAAATAAAGGATAAGCAGGCAGTGGAAAAGAGAAAGATATGAGGTACAGCAATAGTAAAAACACATGTCTTCAAAAAAGCAAACAAGGTAACGAAAGAGATGTTTTAGATTTCAGAGCACATTTTCACCAAAATTCTTACGAAAAAGTATTCGGAAGTCAATTTCACAAATTTTGCAGTTCAAAGTTTAAAGGATAATAAATTTAAAGATGATATGATATTCAAAAGGTATATGCAGTTTTCTACGTACATAATTCAATGATATACTGTATTATCAATGTTTCTTGCTTTTGACTTGCGATGGTTTTTATCGTAAGATTTTTGTGAAAAGCACAGTTGAACTTAAGTAACAGCAAGGACACCACAAGCAAATAAAAAACAAAGAACCTAAGGGTTTTCAACAATCGCCACAAGAGTTTAAACAGTGTTCTAGGTTGCACAAACACCACACTTGCACAAACAGCTACATGCAAGAACAAACCATAACTAGAAGTCTAGGTAAAAACTTCAACAAAAAGCTGATCAATATGAAAACCGCTCGATTGAAAGACGATATATAATGGAGGCGTTAATTAGCCAGGTTGTCATGACACTGTAATAAAAAAGAATAACGTTCGCTATATAGGCAAAATAAAAGTTTGTAATTTGAGTTTGTTGATGACCGCTTGTATCTGTAATTTTAAATGTCACTGATACAATCTAAAATATTGTTATTAACTTATTTCAATAACATTCTGGGAAATAAAAAACATCACTATATTAAAGGTACTAGTTCACAGATTTGGTTTAGTTTTTTAATAATTTCAAAATACCGTTCAGTGCCTGTAATTGAGTCAAAAATTGTTTCTTATTATTTTAAGACAAACTGACCTATATGTTGCAAGAAATATACAATAAAAGTCTCAAAAATGCACTAAAAGTGTCTATACCGTGACATACGGGGTAGGTATTTACTACATGAAACATCATCATTGTAGTTGTATGTCAATTTGCACAAAATTGTCATTATCAGAACACTACTTTTCTGCTTCCAAAAATATTTCCATACAATTTTGATAGTTTTAGAAAAATTTGATATTTAAGTTGAAATCTGTGAATGAGTATCTTTAACCAGACATGAAAACACCTCCCACATATCTTACAAATATTAAAGTAATGTTAGTTTGATAACGATGGTAAAACATTCATTGTTTGAAAATAATTTTTGATTTTATTTAATGTCTGGGATATATTAATGAAAATCGTTTAAAACTTTATTATATAGAACCACAAACAAACAGACACAAATGCAACTGCTACAACATATGGGTCATTATTGCTAAGTGTGGTACTGGTAGAAATATAGATTGAGTAGTCAAGAAAAATGTTTTATTGCTTAAAATAAAGTTGCTCGTTTTATTAACACTTGAAAAACATTTTGTTTGCCAGTATAATTATGTTGCATTATCTAAGGCAATTTCAATATCAAAACCACATGAAAATAAAATAATTCCAGTGCCTTCAAATTTGAGAGAGGTGTTGCAATTTCATGACGGCTACTGCTCTTGGTTCATGCAAAACATATTGTATCATTTTGCTTGATGTTAAAACTTATGCGAAGTTGTCAAGCAAAATTTGCCTCATCAATTAAGCATCAGTACAATTTGTCCGAAAAACGCCTACTCTTATTTATACATACTCCTTTTTCTATCCAATAGTGTTGATTACCTTAAAACTACTTTTCACTGTTAGCACGAATAAATATAATAAGCAAAGACCTAGGAATAAGAAAATTCAATCACCAAGATTTAACACAAGAGACGAAACTTTCATTCTAGATTACGTTTTATATCGAAAATTAAGAGAAAGAAAACAAGAGATAATTGAGATTGATGGTTATCATATTACTGAATATCAAAACATTATAGGTATTGATATTTTATACCAGACTGGGTATGAACATAAAACACGATTTCCGTCATTTATAGAATAGAATAGAATAGAATATTCAACTTATGTCATTTTGACATCTTGTCATGTACAATTACAATATCATGTTATGTATATCAAGTAATTACATAAAATGAGTTAGTCCATATGATGATCATAGCAACATGTGTTAATACAAGATCAAAATTACATACATATGATAGTTATGAGAAAGTTTGAATCAAATATTTGGAGGAATGACATCATTCGTATCAACAAGTAAGTCAATAAAAGAACAAAAAACAAACACACACATAAGTAGAGCCAAGTACTCGTTGTTATACAAACAACAACAATAAATTTTACTTAAGTAATAGTGCCTATCAAACTATAGAATTGTCCAACCTATTCAACAAGATATCAAAAGATTAAAACAAAGGGTCATTTTGGTATTTATATTTATGTTTTTTTTTATTGTAAACTATTCCAGCCTTGTTAAACAGTTGATGGATAACATATTCCCTGTATAACTGTTTTTGCGCCTTACGCATTAGTTACAAGAAAAATCCGATACGTTTTGTTTTGATGACATGACATATAAAAACTATAACTAAGAATTATAGAAAAAAATACTATGAAGTATGTCTTATTGACGACATTAAAAACAATTTGATAGATTACATGTACAATATGTTGGTATAAAATTTTTAACTTTTAGTTCTAAGAACTTAGCAATATAAATTCCACTGAAGTTTGATTTACTCTATTTAGCGAATGAAGTTTCTCTCATCAACCACATTATTTCGACAAAATGTCTCCATAAAATTGAACGCATATTCAAATCTAATTCAAAACATGGGTGACATTTGTTCATGTGGTGATGTTTCGAGTAATATTGTTCAACTCTTAACGTCATATGTTTGGTTCTTGTATAAATTAGGCACACAATGTTATATCAATTAACGTCATATGTTTAGTTCTTGTATAAATTAGGCACTCAATGTTATATCAATTAACGTCGTATGGGTGGTTCTTGTATAAATAGGCACACAATGTTATATCAATTAACGTCATATGTTTGGTTCTTGTATAAAATAGGCACACAATGTTATATCAATTAACGTCGTATGTTTGGTTGTTGTATAAATAGATACATAATGTTATATCAATTTAATTTCAAGTCTTCTGTTTCTTTAGAGAACTACAAGTTGATGTCAGTTTATGTAATTTTGTGGCTGCTTGAAATGTGCAATACAATGACCAGCCTTTATCTCGTAAAATCATCCAATTTTCTTAGAACTGAATCAGATTGCACGTGTCCAAGACGTGATTGTATCGTGTTTAAATAATCACGTTTTTGTATGAAGTCCGAAGACATAAAGGAAGTGAAAATGTTGCATGTTTAAGACTCATTTGTGAAAAGATGTTTGCCAAAGAAATTAATATGGAATTGCATCTTTGAAATTGATTAAAGATTGTTTTTTCTGCAAGTCTGAGCTGAATGGCTAATAACAATTGTATTTTATGATCACCGAAAAAAGAAGGCAGAAATAGAGAATTATTTGTTATATTTACGATTTTATATGGAATTTACGAAACAGTATTCATATTCAACAAGAATAAGTACCTAGACTTGGGACTTGATAATTTCAAGGCATCGAATGGATGGCTTCAGAGCTTCATTAAAAGAAACAACATTGTGTTTGGTTCTCAGAGTGGGGAGAGGGGTGATGTCAATCTAGACTGTGTGAAATGTCTACGTCGTTTTGATACATTTTATAGATTTTAAAGATTTTAAACATTAACCTTTGTGTTGGATACATTGTACTTCTGAATAGTTTGTTAAATAAATAGTGTACACGAAACTTGAGTTGTATTTGTACCTTGCGTATTGTGACCCTCTGTCTAATGTGACTTTTAAGCTAACTCCGAGTGAAGGTCTCAATACACCGGTTTGACTGTAATACAATTTACAGTTTTACAGATTTTTAATAGCATATCAGTACATAGTACATTTGTACTTATTAAAGTACTAATTATAACATACAGATTTAAACATAATATCAACATAATGAAAAGCACACACTTAAGATATTTCTACGAACAAAACAATATTTGGATGTCAAGCAGCAAAACATAGTTAATATTCACATCTAATATTTACATATAGTACAATGAATTTAAACATATACAAAACCCGGGTCTGAGGCGCAGTTGGTAGCGCGCCGGGGTTTGGAATATCGTGTCCCGAAGTTTTCCTCCATTAATAAGATATATGGAGAAGTTTCCGGTCTTGTGGAATGGTAGGTGAGTACTGGTTATAGACAAGGGTCCAGGAAAGCTAGGTTAGGTGCGCTGGACGCTGTAAAATGTCAAAAATTGTTTTGACACGGCGTTAAACCCACTAAAAACCCAAAGTATATACAAACAAGAACATTTAAACATTCACCAGAGTACAAGTATTACACTGATTAATTAATAGCTGTAATAAATAAAGCCTATATGCAAAAGCACCAAACGTGTGATTATCGTTTTGAGAATAAACTAGTTTTTGAACACGGGTAAAAAAGAACTATCAAAGACGCGGATCATTTGGAGGGCTTATTGAAGGATAAAGCACACTCATTCTTTATGATAAATGAGTTATGTCTCAATAATGTGATAAATGAATTATGTCTCGATATAAAAGCACCAATGCAGCATATGATGGTAAAATGTCGTACTTAGAAGAGATAGTACAAATTACTCTGTCTTTATACATACTCTAATGAGAGGCAGAATGAAAGTTCTTTATAGCAAGTGCATTGTTGATGATTAATAAAATTATTATATCAAGGTATCAGTTACATAAATATCTCATTATAATAATTACAAGGGGCCCGTTTTATCAAGCGTCTTACGATCGATTTTAGTCGTATATCCTTCTATAGTGTATTGTCAAATTATCGCAAGATTTTTGATAATATGCTGCCCAGGATCTTTAATAACTTCTTTTGCATTTCCCTGATGTTGTTATTTAGCAATTTTCCGTCAATAATGAAATTGAATTATTCTTTCTAGGCTCCAAGGCTAACAATAGTATCGCTTGTAGAAGGAAATTTTACTTATATTACATGATGATCTGTTTTACACAGATTTGACCAATATATTAAAAATAAGTATACACAAAGGCATCCGACTAGACCAAGCCATCAAAGACAAAGCATTAGGTTTAAACACTCGCTAATAAAAACGGTTCTGTTTTGACTAATAATTTTAAAATATTCAAACTATGAGTTTCAATACCTTTCTAATGATATAAGATACTAAATTGTTTGATGAAAAATGACTTAGTAATTTCAATTTTAAAATTACTGTGTTTTTCATTTTATCTACTCGCTATCATTTCTTGCCAACTATCAAATGGTTACCTGTATTTCTTATCAGCCACTTGTTACTATTTATAGACTTCATAACAATAACAATGAACTGGCCTATAAAAAATTGTTAGCTGAAAATAGTGCCATCCGCCAATGCTTATGAAACAAAGCCATGAGTAAGAAAGCAAAGTGCACTTGACGAACTGAATAATGGTAAAACACTTAAAGTCGTTTAAACTAACGTCACCTCTCTATGTGTTGTTATTGGAATTAAGGATAAACCAATTATATTGTCCCATGAAGTTCATGTCAATTAACAGACAAACAATTATTGGGGGAAACAAGTTCTATAAATGTCGATGTACATTTGGTATAAAGATAATTGAGAAAAAAACTGTTTTCACGGCATATGACATTTCTCATGTATTATTTGCTTGTGGTTTAAGTGTTCATAAATTGTCTGTTGCGTACGTGTTGGTTGATCATTCCATGCAATTAAGACGTTTATTTGTGTGATTTCCTGTGTTAAGATTTTATGTTCTGACGTCACTACTGCAAGTGATTTCAGAAATTTAACCTTTTCATTTTTTTTTTACTTTACGTTATGTGCAATATTTGTGCAGATAATCATTTCTTGGTTATCTATGCAGATGTTACCTCTAATTGTGCAACATTTAGTCACGTATGTGCGTTTCTTTGGTAATTTCTCTTGCCTAAATGTCAAATGTTTGGAATTAAAACACACGTCATTTCGTTTTCCACAAGTAGATTCCATGTATGTCATAGCCATTTAACATTAACTTAATATGTACTCAACGCAAGTGAAATATACAGTAGGGCTATTGGTTTATATTTTATATGCAAAGTGAATTTTAAGTCAGATCGACGTAGATAAAGCTACAATGATGCAATGAATGTTAAACTTAAACCTAAACTTCTTCATTTGATGAAACGCCTATTTCTATATTACATATTCAATGGCGTTGTACAAAAGATAAATTATAAAAAATAAGTAAATAAGTAAAAACCCTCCACCATAAATATATACAATAACACAAAACAAAATAAAATTTATCACACATGATGTTATATAGTGTGATTGTGCATTTGGTTTTCATATATCAAGTTTATAGGATCTACATTAATCTTAGTTCATGATTTGACTTTATTTTTACATTTGTTTTTATTAATTTGGTATTTAAAGTTGTTGAATTGAACAGTATAACATGATGCTACTGTTAACCGGACTTGTCCTGAACAGTGTAACATAATGTCACTGTTAACCAGACAATTCCCCAAAGGTGTCGAAACATCACCTTTAAAGGGGCCTTAATACATCCCCAAAGGTGTCGAAACATCACCTTTAAATGTTAACGTTCAACGTTTCAAATTAATGCAATACGGACCAATCCAATTTTAGATTTCCAAAATCTTCACCTTATCTTTTCTTCAGTGCAGGGCTGATTTATAATGTTATATAGTAAAAATTAAAACTACCAACAAGCCCGAACGTATAAAATAAATGAACTGAGAAGTATTTTCACTAGCGCGAATAAATTTTCACTACTTTATGAAGGCGAGAAATGAATACTAATTAATATAAAGCAATTGTGACTTTAAGGCAAAGTAGAGCTAATACTCGTAATATTTGAATAAAACTATTAGCTTAACTGTAGAGGATATAAATGGATGCATTACCTAGTCTAGACTGGTTACCAGTTTCTATTGTAAACCTAATTTTTTTACATAGAAGCAGGTAACCCAGACTATAACGAGTAAGGTTTTTAATGAAACGGTGGTCAGTCTGATCAGCGTATGAAATGTATGCAAAACAAAAGTAATAAGTGTAGGGTAATAACCACACGTATCTATAAATCCAAATGACACTGATACAATGTTTAAATATATTGTTGTTATCTAATTTCAATAATATTCTGTAAAGCAAAACACCAGCAGACACTCTAGACAATATTAACTAGACACACAAAAAACATCTCCCACTTTCTTATATATATAACAAGGAAATGCTAACAAAACGTAATAAAAAATATTGTTCGAGGATAATTTAACTTTAGTTCGTGTCTGGATTATGTTCATGAAAATAGATTTAAACTTTATGGAACCACAAACAAACAAAAAACACAAACGAAACTGCAGCAACACATGAGTCACTACTGCTGTACGTCGATGTACCGTTAATTTTGGAGTCTAGAAAAATGTTTCTGTTTGCGTTCATTGTGTCTTTAAATGTTTCAGTTTTATATCTGAATCTGCCACAAACTGTCTTCTCCATTAATTTACCATATTTCAAATTTCAGACAATTGCCAAGTCTAATTAAAACATAAATAACTTTCACACATTAGTGTAGATGTCCTTACAACTACTTTCTCTCATACAGCATGAACCATATAAAATAGAAAATACCTTGAAGTTAGACATTTCAATTATCACGTATAACACAAGAGACGGAAATTCCATTCATAAAAACATTTTAATACGAAAATTGAAGAGGAAACAATACATAATTAATATTGATAATTGAGATAATATGAAAACGTTAAACATTCAAATATTGAGGTTTTATACCGGACCAAGGACATACTTTGTCTCTGACCACTGACAAGACTGGTCAGTATACATAAAACATGATTTCCATCATTTATGGGAATCGGAAACCAGTTAAAATTACATATTTAAAGATTTAACAAAAAGTCATTTGAACCAATATAAGTTATATTTATGTAGTACATGTATTGTATTATTAACTATTCCAACGATGTTTAACGGTTTGTGTCATGTTAAATAATCTTTATAAAATGTACTCTATAAGTGCATTTCCGCCTCAGTCATTGTAAAGTCACGAGAAAAATCCGATATTGTCATCGTAGAATGTCTTTTAATGTAATGTTATAATGGCATGACATATAAAGACTAATTATTACCAGGAAATCTGGAAAAATTACTAAGAAGAATATCTTATTGACGAAATAAAAAAAAATATATGCACGTGCAATATATATATACATATACAATGTACCTTATCATTAAACTTTTTGTACAAAGAATGTTGCAAAATGTCACAAATATTTAGACTCATTTGTAGAAAACAGTTGGTGGAAGAAACTAATATCTTATTGACACTTTAACATTGTTAAAGATAGTTTTACTGACTGCAAGTCTGAGCTGATCACTTGCTTATCATTCTTAGTGAGGAAAAAAATACAAATAATAAATTATTTGCTATATTTAAGATTTTATATGATTTCTAAGAAACAGTATTATGCAACGGGAATTAGAACATCCATCATCAGAGTACAAGCATTAAATTAATTAGTAGCAGTATATAATGCAGCATATTTGCAAAACGCAACAAAGAGTGATTATTGTTTCTAGAATAGTGTGTTTGAGTACAGGTATGAATAGAAAGACAAAGCTCAGATGGGATCATGATCATGAAAAGCTATTAGAAGAATAAAGCTCATTTATTCTTTGTAGTAAATGAGTCATGGCACAATATTAAAATACATGTACAAGGTAACTTAGGTACAATAACTGTTTTTCAATGCCCGTATGTTGTTACGTAATTCGTAGTTTTTCCGTCAACATTGAAATTTGATTATTTCTAGTCTGGCCTGTTGAAGAAAAATTACTTACATTGCATGCTAACTTAACTGTTATATACAGGTTTGATCAATATTCATAAACTATACAAAAAGGCATCCGACAAGACCTAACCGTGTAAGACAATATAAAACTGTTCGATGGCTTGAGACAGTGCCACACGCCAATACTTATAATGATTATATATACAAACAAAACTTCACGTTTAAAAACAAATCGTACTTGACGAACTGTATGGTAATTAAAGGGGTTTAAACTCATGCCACGTCTCTCTGTGTTATTTTATTGGAAATAATGATAAACCTATTACATTTAGTTCCATGAAGTTCAAGACAATTAACAGGCACACAATTATACAGGAAAATAAGTTCTATAAATGTCGACGTGCGATTGGTATTAAGATATTTGAGAAGAAAATGGTTTTCACTAAAGTTGACCTTTTTCATGCAAGACTTCCTTATGGTTTATAGTGTTGATAAATTGTCTGTTGCGTGTATGTTGATTGATTATTTCATGTAAAGATGCCTTAAATGGTTTGATATCTCGCGTTAAGAGTTCGCGTTATTACGTCACTACTGCAAGTGTTGTCAGAAATGTTGTCTCTTCGAATTTATACATTTCATTACGTGCCATTTCGCGCACATGATGGTTTGTTTGGGATTCCTATGCCATTATCAACAACGATGATTAAATATTTATTGTTCGAATGTAATTTTCTATTTTATAAATTTCTGGATTATGTTCAGGAAAATCGGTTTTAAGCTTTATGTAACAAAAAAAAAAAGAACGGTTAAACAAATCTTAGAAACACTGCACCAACGCTGGCAACAGTTTGTGATGTAGTGTATAGAGTTTCATAATCATAGGCAATACCATTACTACATATTTAAATTCTGTCACCAACATGTGTTAAAATACGTATTGATATGTCTTAACGACAATTGCTGCTCCTAACTTGGACAAACCAACATGTGTCTTTTCGTGTGATTTTGAAACTTAACTGAAGATGCTGCAAGATGTCTTATCTATGACTCAACTATACGGTTTTACTTTTAAATAATCGCTTTCTTTTTTATTCCAAGACTATTTCTAAACCATTGTGTAGATTTCATTGAAATCTCGTTTCTCTTTAATAGCATCTGGCTTCATTGAAACATGAAAGCTCAGACCTTGAAGTAAGACAATTCAATTACCATGATTTAACACAAGCTGAGACGGAAATTCCAATCATAGATCACATTTCATTACGACAATAAAGTGAAAGAAAACAACAACATATAATTGAGATAATTAATGATTAAGATAACATTTAACATTAAAACATTCAAATATTTTAGATGTTTTATACCTGACTGGGTTGAGACATGATTTCCGCCATTTATGGAAAATGTCAAACCTGTTTAAATGGTATTTTAAAACAAAACAAAAGGTCATTTAAACATATCTTTTTGTATCAAGGAAGTAATATTATAATAACAATCTTATCCAACGATGTTAATCATTGTTTCCTTTTTCGGCGCAGCTGTCTAAGCCAAAT
The DNA here is from genome assembly GCA_025267735.1 of Mactra quadrangularis. Classification (NCBI taxonomy): domain Eukaryota; kingdom Metazoa; phylum Mollusca; class Bivalvia; order Venerida; family Mactridae; genus Mactra; species Mactra quadrangularis. The sequence continues at coordinate 15,725,089 of CM046300.1, forward strand.
TTTGACCTATATTTTGCTCTACCATAGCTGTTTGTCCAATGAAAATCTTTTACAGTATAAAGAAATGGATAAAACACATGACATCATTGGCTATTTGTGATAAACTGGTGCGTATCACGTACAGTAGCTGCTGACTATTTACTATGTGTATAATGAGTGACTCACTATGCTAATTGATTACACATTCGTCGTGGTACGCCACTTGCGGTATAACTAAACTGCGAATATGACTCAGCGCAAGCTCGGAATGGGTTTTCATTTAGTCATATGTAGGCCGCCATTGAGCATTTCTATCAAATTGTTTTATGTTCGCCAGAAGAGTAACATAAATCGTTTGGTCATTCTGGAAAGAAGTGATTTTTAATCGAAATTCCATGGCATTGTTATTAAAGATGTTTTTAATTTTAGAATCGGACAGATTTTACAAATTGACAAATTAGCGAAGTGGCAATATATTCGGACAAAAATTGTCAGTTGAGGCTGAATTGCAATTTTGGACAAACTACATTTGACCTATAGTTAATACATGAACGCCGTGCATGACCAACAACTATACTTCAAACCGTTGAAAATGAACCCAGCAGAGCGCCGAATATCTTTTTTCAAAGATATTTCTTGTTTATCTTAATAATATATTCTCTATAAATAAATTCTCTGTCTACATTATAAAGTTACGAGAAAAATCTGATATGCCATGGTAGAATTTCTTTTAATGTAATGTTATAATGACATGATATATAAAAAAACTAATTATTACCAGGAAATCTGGAAAAATTACTAAGAAGAATATCTTATTGACGAAATAAAAAAATAATTAAATCTATTATAAAATATGTTGCAATGTTAACAAATGAAGTCTCTTCTATAATACAACTTATTGGTTTTTATCCCAGGGATGTCCCAAAATTAGTACAATTGTTGTTTCATATGATTCGAATATGCAAGCAGTATCAACTAGCTGAATATGTCGGCAATACCCTGGGTCATACAGGTCGTCCTGCAGCAATAACAACTGATGTGAACACTATAATCATGTAATGTTGGTGAGAAAAGAGCAATATGTTTATACTAATACCCATACTACTCCAAGATAGGGCTGCGGCGAGTATCCGAGTACTCGGATATTCGCGATCCAGACCAGAAAATCTAGTACGAATATTCGTCACGTCCGAAATCGTCGGATCGTGATTTAATTTTGGAAAACATGAAAGAACATTTTCAGAAGTATTTCTGAAAACGAGTCGCACTACTAATGAAAACTTTAATTTATGTAGGGACCGATTTAACTAGTGTCAAAATTTCGATTGATACACATTTAAACGAAAATGTTACCGCTAAAAATGCCCATAAAACGTCTGGTAATAGAAATGTTTGAAGTACATGGTTTTCAATATAGTAAAGCTTATGTAATTATAAATTTATTTTTGTTATAACATGAATTCTGTATGCTTTTCCATTAACTAGTGATTCGTGGTTCGATTCCTGAATCGCTACACATGAATCGTGGTTCGGATCGGATTGCCAATTGCTTAACGATCCACAGCCCTACTCCAAGACAAGGAGAATCTGATATAGAGTATATTCATCTAATGCCTGTATGAATATCATTATTGTAAGACCAAAATATTGAAAATACGACATTTTAAGTATAAGCAACTCTTTTACAGGTCCTTAAAATTCTTAACTAAGTCACTTTCCCTGAAAACCCTCACCTATGGAACATTGATTCTGTGTTTTAACATTAGAGCAAGATTTATTTGAAAACAGATAAATTCACAGCCCATTATTTTCATCATAATTTATTATCAATTTATGTAAATTCAAGTGTTTTCAATTAAGTTTTCAATTTTGAAATGATAGATGTATACAAACGGTTTTATTAGTATTCAAATAAGCTACACAAGATCTTAACTGTTCTTAATTTACAAACAGATGAATGTAGAATTATTACCATTTGGCTTTTTTCAATTATTTATAACCAGCAGTAAATAATGATAATACCTTAGCAAATATATCATTTCTCACTTAAAACAAATAGGTATAATGTAGATTTAGAGAAAAGGTTAGCTAAACTCAGTTTGCTTTCATTTCTTATGTTACAAGTATTTTCAACTTATAGATAACAAATACTAAAATCCTATTAATTAGAGAGATTTATTTACACATAAATAAGAATATAACACATATAAAGATACATACCTAAATATATTTAATATGAATATTTGATAATGGGGTAAAATATATGATCATGATATGCTTGTGCAACATTAATAATATCATAAACTACACATAAATTGAACTAATTCTATAGTAAAGTATCTAAAATAAATGTTATATAAATTATATGAATCAATATAAAGATAAAGTGTTTTGTTTGTTTTTGTTGGGTTTAATGCCGTGGCAACACAATGTATAGATCATATTATGGTGGTCATTCAACCTACTCACTGTTCATGGAAAGGCTAAATCTCTGGATTCAGCTGTTAACCAACTACTAAGGGCATACTTTGTCAGTGACTGACAACTGCCCTACATAATTAAGTATGATTGGTAGGAGGGAGCGTGGTCATAGAAATAATTTCATGACCAAGCTCCTGAAAGTATGCCCAGCCCGGGAATCGAACCCACGATCCCTTGATCAGTAGACTTGCGTGCTACCAACTGAGCTAGCCGAGTGGCTATTACGAAAGTGTAATGTAATGAAAAGTACTTAATCCCTCATTTATCATTTTTTCAGCCATATCACAGCACTTAGACATCCTTCTTGGCTTTCCTAGAAAGGTCTCAATCTCTGTTCACAAGCTTTTACACTAATATTTGGCACAAAGGCCACAACAAATTAATCATGTGTTCTACGGATTTTTCTGGAAAATAATGGGGTGAGCGAGCAAAGAAAAGTTTTTTGAAAAAATCATAATTCAGTTGCTTTATATAATGGTTTGAACAAATTTTTATGAGCAAGCAAGCAAATAAAAATATTTTTTGTAAAAACCGCCAAAGTTTAGGTGAGAGCAAATCTATAGAACACATCATCAAGTTGTAATGGCCATATCCTAACCAAAGACAAACAACTGTCCTACTTAGTACAGACTTAAGTAGGAGAATAGCTTTTGAAAATATTTCATATCTGAACTCCATGAAGGTAATAAATATGGGAATATAGCTATTCATAATACATTTAAATGTAATGGCAGCTTTTTTAATCACTGAATATATACATCTGGCATTAACAGGAACTTACGTAGATGAACATAGCTTGTTTAAATAATCATCATTACATAATATAGCATTAAAACTTTGAAACCACACTCACTAAATCAGAGAAGTTTGATATGCAAAATGTTAAATATTTAAATCAGAAATACCAATATTATGACTCATAAATAGTATTGCATGACAGAATTGACTATAAATAAATAATAGAAAAGGAACAATTACATTCTACTGCACTTATGTGTGAGGAACTGGGCTGAGGACATCCAAATGTTTATTAATGATTACGGAGTGGTAGCAGTGGTCCAGAGGTAGGACCCGCGCTTAGGGATCGTGAGGTCCCGGGTTCAATCCCCGCCAAGGGCACTGCTTATTTCCTTGAGCAAAGAAATTAACCTACAATTGTTCCACTCCACCTAGGTGTAAATGGGTACTGTGAGGGATCGCCTGCCTGAGGGTGATTTCAGTGATCTGGAGTTATCCTACAAAAATTGTAAAGTCGGCTGAACATGTACATGACTCAAAAAATCGTTCAAAAACATACTTTAAACTAGATCAAATACAACTCTGAATAAGGAAGGGCTACATCATTGCAGTAATATAATATGCATGGCAGAATAAAATCATCATTAATATAAATATAATAAAGCATGGTTAAACTCCATAAAAAAACAATGAAATATAAAACTGACAACTGAAGTGTGTACAATTTCATAACAAATATAATAAAATATAATACCCGAAATTTTAAAACAATACAAGACAAAACAAACATTCAGTAAATATACAGTAATACAAAATATATAACAACATTGCAAGACAAACTGTACTAAAAATAAATGTACGGGTATGTCCCTGATTAAAATTTACAGTTATTTTATACTATTAGTTTAAACTTTAAAATCCCCTTTAGAATTCCCTGAAACAATATTTTTTTCAATTTTGACATACATCAAAATATTTAAATCCCCTTTAGAATTCCCTAAAACAATATTTTTTCAATTTTGACAAACACCAAAATATTAAAATCCCCTTTAGAATCCCCATAAAACTAATTTTTTCAATTTTGACAAACACCAAAATATTAAAATCCCCTTTAGAATCCCCTAAAACTATATTTTTTCAATGCTGACATACACCAAAATATCCAAAGTTCCCAAAACACTGGCACAAAGAAACTCTAAACACAAATGTATATTAAATAGATAATTTTGTGCATAAAATGTAAACATAAAAATCCCTTAAAAATTAACACCACTATGATCAGACTTCTTTATTACAAAATAATTTTATTACAGTAGATAATTATAATATGGGAAATTACTGAACTAATTCTTTAATTTATAAAAAATGTACCAGGGTATGTGAAGACAACAGCTCTGGATAGGCCTTTAACCAAAAACATTGGGAAGTATAAAGAGCATATAAACACTGTAATGTATTAGTTAATTTCCCAATGTATTTGTTAATTTCCCAATGTATTAGTTAATTTCCCAAAGTATTTGTTAATTTCCCAATGTATTTGAATTTCCCAATGTATTAGTTAATTTCCCAATGTATTTGTTAATTTCCCAATGTATTAGTTAATTTCCCAATGTATTTGTTAATTTCCCAATGTATTTGAATTTCCCAATGTATTAGTTAATTTCCCAATGTATTTACCCTACAGTATTAATTCTCACATCTGTAAAACACTGCAAGAATAAATTGATACCTACGTTGCAATAATAGACATCAAATCATGGTTCATGAAAACCCAAGATAGCAAAATTAATAACAAAACTGTAGAAATATTCAATATGATATCAGCTGGAATATTTCACATGTTATTTCTAATCTCCAGGTAAATGTGATATTTTATCTTAACTTCCTGGTTATCAAAGTAAATCGTAGTAGGCGACAAGGAAGTTAGATACTTCAAGGTGTTATATATAAAAGTAAGTTTGTCAATCGATAGATTTATGGCTTTCTGGTTATTATTTCCTTATAAAGGGGAAGAATAGAAATGTGTTTTCATGCGCTGACGTTTGAATATATTATATTAATATTATATGATACATATTTTTGGATTACTTCATGGGTTAAATTATAATAAGTATATTAAACCTAACCTAACCGTCCTGGACCCTTGTCTGTAACCAGTACTCACCTACCCTTCAACAAGGCTGGAAACTTCTCCATATACCTTTTTAATTGAGGAAAATTTACATTACTGTCAAATTTTCATGGAAGAGTATACCGTCCATAGGTGGGATTTGAACCTGGGCCCCCCTCGGGACACAAGAGTTGGTCGTGCGCCGGGATTTCGAATCTTGTCTCATGAGGGCGATACAGGTTTGAATCCCACCCAGGGAAGTTAAACACTTCCATGAAAATTGACAATAATGTCAATTTTCCTCCATTAATAACCCCAGAGCATTTAATACAGAATATACGGTACATTTTATCATATATATATATATTGTAATCTAAATCCATAAGGAAGTGGAAATGATACAAATATACTAGTTTATCACAAGGTTGTCATATCAACAAAGCAGTATTAACACTTACTACCAGGTTATTCAGAAAATCAATATATAAATGTACATGTAGATTAATGAGTTGATATAAGTTTGTTGACAATGACAAGTTACTGTATCATATTGGTATAGTCCAACAATATTTCCAACAATATCAACCTGAGCTTGACCTTTATGCAAGAATATATTTAACTCAGTATTTACAGTCTATTTTTGTCTTTGTTTGTAAATCACGCTTTATCGGAAGCTTTCGACAAAAGAAACACACTGAACAATTAATTTTGTTCTTTAAAAAAAATTAATACTTTGAAACTGTGCCACAATATTGTGGACTTATGTGTTTCCCCAAACACAAATGTGTCCAAAATTAAAAGTTACAATAACATGCCATGCTTATAAATTGATTTGTTACAAAGTCACATAACTTGTTATAAACACATGTATAACTGCATACAGGCATACTGATACTCACGATTTATTGTAAATGAAGTGTGTAATTATTATAATATGGTAGTTCAAGCTCAGGTTAATGTTGTCACACTATGAATAGAAGTAGACCATATGACATAAACTATTTCAGTTATATTACAATAGAGTTCAGCTGTAAAGATCACTTTGTTATAGTAAAATCTTGTAATTCTTTTAAGTCTGAAATACTCAATTTGAGAAGAAAAAGGTCATTGCACCATTTGGACCATCAATTTGATGATATTAATAGTAACAAGAAATATCTTTAAAAAAGATATTCGGCGCTCTGCTGGGTTCATTTTCAACTGTTCGAAGTATAAATGTTGGTCATGCACGGCATACATGTATTAACTATAGGTCAAATGTAGTTTGTCCCAAATTACAATTCAGCCTCAACTGACAATTTTTGTCCGAATATATTGCCACTTTGTCAATTTGGAAAATCTGTCTGATTCTAAAATTAAAAACATCTTTAATAACAATGCCATGGATTTTCGATTAAAAATAACTTCTTTCCTGAATGACCAAACAATTTATGTTACTTTTCTGGCGAACATAAAACAATTTGATAGAAATGCTCAATGGTGGCCTACATATGACAAAATGAAAACCCATTCCGAGTGTGGGCTGAGTCATAATCGCAGTTTAGTTAGTACCACGACGAATGTGTGATCAATTAGCATAGTGAGTCACTCATTATACAAAGAGTAAATAGTCAGCAGATACTGTACGTGCTACGCACCTGTTTATCACAAATAGCCAATGGTGTCATGTGTTTTATCCATTTCTTTATACCGTAAAGGATTTTCATTGGACAAACAGCTATGGTAGAGCAAATTGTATTGGTTGAAATATAGGTCAAAAGTTGGCTTAGGCCTCAAAAAATTGATCATATGTTCTATGGATTTGCTCGCACCTTAATTTTGACGGTTTTTACAAAAAAATATTTTTATTTCCTCACTTGCGCACAAAAATTTGGTCAAACCGCTATATAAAGCAAGTGAATTAAGACTTTTTTTATTTTTTCTTCACTCGCTCGCCCCATTTTTTCCCAGAAAAATCCATAGAACATATGATCAACTTGTTGTGGCCTTAGACAGCTGCGCCGAAAAAATGCTGATAAAAATAGACTAAATGGCACTCCTTCACAGATTTCAACTTAAAGGTCAACTTTTTTTGAAACTATCAAAATTGTTTGAAAACATTTTTTTTAAGTAGGAAGTTAGTGATTTGAAAATGACAATTTTAGTGCAAACTGACATACCACAAATGATGAAGTTTCAAGTAGTAAAAATCTACCCCATATGTCACGGTAAAGACAATTTTAGTGCATTTTTGTGACTTTCATAGTATATTTCTTGCAACCTATAGGTCAGTTTGTCCTAAAATATTAAGAATTAATTTTTTTAACATAATTACAGACACTGAAGGGTATTTTGAAAATTTAGAAAAAAAATAACCAAATCTTTGAACTGATACCTTTAAACAAACAAGTACATGTAACATTTAATAAATTAAGATTCATTTACCTAGGTCCAATAATAATGCTTACTGATGGCCAGTAAGACCATTGATTCCAATGATCCTTAAAGGTACTCATTCACAGATTTCAACTTAAATATCAACTTTTTTGAAACTATCTAAAGTGTATGCAAACATTTTTGAAGCAGAAAGTAAGTGATATGATAATGACAATTTTAGTGCAAATGGACATACAACTACAAATGATGGTGTTTCAAGTAGTAAAAATCTACCCCGTATGTCACGGTATAGACAAATTTAGTGCATTTTTGTGACTTTTATAATATATTTCTTGCAATCTATAGGTCAATTTGTCTTAAAATATTAAGATTTATTTTTTGACACAATTACTGACACTGAATAGAATTTTCAAAACATAGAAAAATCTTAACAAAAATCTGTGAACTAGTACCTTTAATATTGGAACTTAACTTAATTTCCAAAGAGTCTGAATCATGAATCAAAAGGCTTTAATAAAAGCCATACTTGTTTGTGTTGTGTACATTCCAAAATACGCAGGTATAAGCTAAAGAAATAACTGCTTAAAATCAAAGCATAAAATTATCATGTTTTCAAAATGCTTAGAGCATAATCTAATACAATCAAAATGTGCATGCTTCATTCAACAGCAAAAATATACAGGTATAAACTTATCTAAAATTTTAGAAGTACTTAAAATCATGCCATAAAAATAATCATGTTTTCAAAATGCTAAGAGGCAGTTAACTCACAGAGTGAGCAAAAACAAACACAGAGCTATAGGTATAATATAATTCAAAAACATCTGCAGAATGCCATGTTATTACTTCAAACCAGTGCAGAATACAAAATAAATGATAACAGATGTGTTTTAACAAAATATGAATACACAGGTTAAGACAAAATAATACTATGGGATGTGTAAAATCTAATTTCATAGATATGATGGGGGGAATATATACATGTATATGAGCCTGGGAACCTTGAAATCTACATTCTTGAATACAGTATACTGAGTGCAAGTTTTTAAATTAATAAGGGACTTAACTCTTCCTTAACATATGAAATATCAAAATGCTGGAAGAGTTACATCCCATAAATATATAAAATCTAATTTTTGTGTCTGTTATTCATGATAAACATCATCAACAAAACAGTTTTGTGAACACCTTTAATAGAATAGTTTGGTGAACACAATAAGTACAATCATTTAGTGAACATCATGAATTGCATATATAAGTGTATGCAATAAAATAAATAATATGATTAATATCATGAAAAAAATAGTTTTGTGAACATCATGAATTGATTGGTTTGATGAACATCATGAATTGATTGGTTTGGTGAACATCATGAAGAGTCATTTGGTGAACATCATTACTAAAGTAGTTTTGGTGAACACCATGAATAATTTGGTGAACATCATGAATTGAGTGGTTTGGTGAACATCATAAAGAGTCATTTAGTGAACATCATTACTGAAATAGTTTTGGTTAACACCATTAATTGAATGGTCAGGTGAACATCAAAAATAGAATTTTTTGTGAATTTCAATGACAGAAATCATTTGATGAAATTCTTTGGAATCTTTCAGTGAACACAATGAATTTATAGTTCTGTCAATTTCTTGAATTGAATAGTTAAATGTACAACAATTATTGAATAGTTAGGTGAACTTCATACATGTTGAAACAATACAAACAATATTATATACTTTTAGTCTTGATGAAACAATCCTTTTTTAAAAATTGTTTTTGACCAAAATGTTTTTTCACTTAGAGTCTGCATTACCCCTAAGGCCTTGATATCATCATCATCATCATCATTTGGTTTAGCTTGGATCAGGTCATTAATTATTCCTTTGGCAAGGGTGAGGCAAACAGGAACATCAATGATGGAAACAATTGAGGGGGAGTCATGAATAGAATAATTTAGCGAACATAGTATCATGTAAGTTCTGTATAATATCAATATGTGGATAGATCATACATGCGTCTTTACTAGTATAGTTACAGTATCTGAAATATAGAGGAAAATCTGAATCAATAAATGACATGTAGTAGATACATGTATATAGCTACAAGATATACCAAGCAAAACATTTCAAAGTTCATTTACTTTGAAAGACAAACCATTGATGAAATATATTTGATAAGTTAATACAAAATTACTTAAGCTCAATAGATGATATCTGGAATTCAAATATTTGGGTTTTCCCCTCTAGTACAAACAAATTTTCATCGTAACAATGAAAACACATGTACATAGGTCATAGAACAATAGGATTTAATCCATAATTGAGCTATTTAGCAAAAAATATGTAACAATCTTTGTTTGTACCGCCTATGCACGGACGGAAAAACCCATAAATTTGAATTCCGGATTAGGTCTATTGTGAAACAAGTTTTTACAACTTAGATTTATCACTCTAGGAACCACTTTCTGGAACCCCAGCACTGAGAGTGTATGATAAATTTTCATGCTAAAGAAAACACAAGATATGTTTTGCATGTGATTTGAACTAGAGCAAGTGTGAATTTTCACTCAAATTATTTGAGTTTCTATTCAATAACAATAACAATTTCACAAAAATATGGATACTTAGATAAGTTTTTCACTCAAATCTGAGTTGTCACTTAAATAACATGAGTAGTTTTCTCAATAGCTATATGCAAATTTATACTGAGCAAATTTTCACTTTTCCCGCCTATGTTTAGTTGATATCATTGAGTATGGGTGAATATTTGAGATTTAGTCATTGCAGGGCCAGCTAGGCTTACTTCTCATAAGTAAGTACATGTGAATTTCACAAAAATATCAATAACTCTGTGATACACACCAAGCAAGTTATTTAAATTGGCCAGCACAAGCAAGTCCACATCTTTCTATATAAACATGCAGTAAGACTAGTTTCACACTGATCCATCATATTGCTAAAGTATTGTGCGTAAAGTTATACCCCAACCTGACCTTTATGCAAGAATATTCATTACATTGAATACAAATGTAGTATTAATATACCATTACACCGTGGCCATGAGGATTTAACACATAATCATACTTCTATAACTTTACAATCGCTTCCAAAGTGTAGAATAGGCATGGTACTGATTTTTGTCGGAATATGAGTAGATAATAATTAGATGCAAATGTGAAAGGTCAAATCAGGGTAAAACTTTACGCACTATATATCAGCTTAAAGAGAACTGTATCAAAATAAAAATGACCAACCTTTCAATAACCTTTGGAATCTCAGATTGTAAACTTGCTTGAATATTCTGTGCCTGAAATAAACAACAATGTACATTATGGTTAAAGTGTACATCTTTTACAAAATTATATTTTCTGTTTAGAACGGTATAACTTTATATATGTACATGAATATTTTACTAAGAAATGAAGGAGATGTTCTACTGTATATACATATTACACATTGCCACAGACTTACTATATACTTTGAAATCATGCAGTTTTCCCCAAATTTGGAGTTTACCTCGGATTTTCATTTTCTTATCAATGAAATTGTGATAAAATTTCCCATATAGGCTACATGTGCATATATAAAAATTCCGACCCCAGGCCTGGATCTCCAAATACTGCAAAAACATACATCACTTGACTTACCTGTATAGGGCCGACTTTATCAAGCCGTACAGCACTGGCTATTACTGTACGAACACCAGAGTATAAGAATGCTGCAGAGACCTCAGGTAAATCTATATCTAGAAAAGCACATACAACACCAAATATCACAGGGTAATGTTTATGTGGTAAGGTCTGATTCAAATGCTCCAGCTTACTTGTATTACTGAACACTTTAATACTTGTATCAATCATTGAACGACCCTGAAATAACAAAATGTTCAGTTTTGATAACTTGATGACAAATTATTTTACATAGAGTATAACATTTACACATGAGTCTGTAAGATTGGTCCTGTATGTTTGCATGTAAAAAAACAAAACATTTTTGTGACATACCAAACAAGGGTCCTAAGTCACAACAACACACTGTAATCATCTATAAATCATTTTCAATTTGCACAAAAATTGTCATTAACAGAACACTGCTATAATTGTTCCAAAATTTTCTTAATACTTCTGAGAGTTTTAGAAAAAAAAAAAGATTTTTTAGTTGAAATCTGTGAATGAGCGCCTTTAGTTCTACAAGACAGAAATATACTGAACTCAAAGTGTTAACTAGAGCAGGATTAACTGTAAGTATTTATTCATAATCCTACCTGTCTAGTACTGGCTCTCTTAGCTACATGATTAGACATGTAAGATTCACATAATTTATCTAAATCTTCCAATGAACTAGATTTCTTATATAACTCATAAGCTTCTCTCACAAAAGGCAAACTGAAAGAACCTGAAATGATAAAATATACATTGTATACTGTAAAAAAAGTATTTCAAGAAAGTAAGTTTTAAGACTTCTAATAGATTAAAAATTCCATTAATTCTAATACATGTACATGTACTTTTCTTTTTAGATACATGTACACATATTCTATCAGAAAATTGACATCTTTGTGTCAAACTAATCCCCCAAGTTAACATTTTGTTAAAATCTCGAAACATGGTGGAACGACAGGACAAATCCTATAAAAAGATACAGAATGTCAATCAAGATCAGAAGATTTACAGTATTGACAGTCCAGCAAAAAAAATTGATCTCATTCACAGAGTTTTCAATTCATCAAAATATGTAAAATGTCTGCAGTCATGTAAGACTTGGTTTGGTCTCGTAAAATTTTAATCTTCACATGCCCTACTGTCCAGTAATAAACTGTTGAGTTTCAACATGACTTAACAGATGTTTTTGAACCCTTTACCTATCGTGATAACCTCAGGATACAAGATTGGCTAAAACCAGAACAAGTCAAAATATTTTATATGTACATGTATTTTATATGACTTATCCTCTGGCTTATCCAATATCTCTGTAAAATGAGAATGTATCACAAGGATCTCAACTGTGATTTTGTAAGAGCTATTACAATTTTGCCTTTACAAGTGGTACAAATGTGCGTCCAACAAAACACTGCTTATAATAAGGATAATCTATTTAGATTAATGCTGATCAAAATATAGGACACATTAATTACTACATAAATAGACCTTGAGATTCCTACCTGTATTTTCTAGGAAACATAACAAGAATTGTTTCAAACTTTCTGAAATATGAATAGTAGAACCATAAATAAAATACATGATTTTTTATCTATGTAACCTGCAAATTAATGTTCCAATACAAGACTTGACATTATATGTAGTCTGATTGTTCCTGAGGACCTAATGTTTGGTACAGGCAACGTCACTGCTACTGATCATTTGGTTTGGCAAATGAATATATAGCCGGTTGTCCAATTGGGCAACCTTCATTAAAACTTAATGTCATGCCACGCGATACAATGTTATACATGTAACTAAAATTTGGTGGATCCCAAGATGGCTGAGACAAAATCTACAAAAGGTGGCTAGGAAAAACAGTCTTCAAAATGCAATAATATTAACAGTATGAACTACATGTACATGTATATAGAAAATCCACTGAATTTGAGACTTTCTATGATTTAACCCTGGAATATAACCCCCCCGCCCTGTCTAGTCTTATTTTGTGTGTGTTATTCCAACTATAGGACTCAAAGAAAAGATAAAGCTGTAGATCATGATTATAACAAATAAAATTATGATATTCTTAAAACACAAAAATGTGAACAATAGTCATTCAATTTTGAAATAAAATAGAGAATTAAAAACCAACATACCAATGCAGTCAACATTCTTAGTTTTAAGAGCAGCTTCCAATCCTGAACTATGTGAAAAGCCACCAGTTGGAAATCCTATAGATTGGGATAAAAGATTATAATTTTATTTAGGAACAAGAGACAAATATATGATCTATAAATACAGGGATGATAAAATATAAATTGTCTAACACTCAGATGACGTCAAATGCTACATGTATCATATAATCATAAATTTTGCTTGACATCATTTTAACAGTACTCCCTGAAAACGTACTTGCCAGACAGTTCAATAAACCAGACAATTTAGAAATAGCTTTTTTCTAGCAAGTTTCATGATTTATTTAATCTCTTTCTTGTCTAAATGTTTGGATACATTGTAATATCAATGTTTGATGCTTCTATTAAAATACACAAATAACATTTGATTAAAACATTTACTACATTAAATTAACAAAAGAATAAGAACATGAATATCAGAATATGAATCTTCGTCGAAAATCAATTCCCCAATACACTTTTATAAAATGGGGACGAAACATCTAAACTCTGAAATTTTTGGGAGAGATTGTCCAAGGCCGAATGTGATTGGAACGGATCGTCTAGGGGGAGAATAGTCTTGGGGACGGATCGTCTGGTACCCAAAAATGTTAATGTGTCTCTTCCTGAAGTACAGTGAACTTGACAGTCCCGGGTCAGTAACAAAACAAACAATGAGTGTCTCTTAAAAATGAAAGTTGTGGGAATCAAACCTGCAATCGATAAACAAATATCTCCACCTTACCATGATATAATAAATCAATTGTGTTTATTTGCATGTAATTTTCTACAATTTTCAAACTTGCATGTTGCAAACTTGATAGTTATGGGTCGTAATTGACAAATATATTACATATGGGATAAAATTATGTATAAAATCATTTTTAAAAGTTGAAAAATACTTTTTAATTAAATAAATGATCGTATATAATACGGGTTAAGTTTTGACCCGAAATTGTCACATGCTTACCAGGTCAAATTGTCTGCATAATTTTCAAACAGTAATTAGATAAAACAAATCTATGAGTTATATCCAGTTCACCGATAAATTTCCAGCTAAATGATGTGCAATATGGACATATTATATCTAAATTGTGGATATAAATTGCTGTTTTTTCGAACGCATGGATGAAACGTTCACATACTTTAGCATTGGTTGGAAAAGACACTGTACAGTGTTTCATGACTATGACTTCTGGTAGAGAAATGTCAACATGGACAGTTTGTGTAACGGTAGCTAAGTGGTTAGTATACATGACTTAACTATCATATAATCAAAATATTGCATGATTAAGGAATCATCTGAAGTGTTATAAAAAAGTACCCCGGAATTGTCTATGACCCGGAACTGTCGAGTTCACTGTATTGTTTGCTTAATTAAGAAGGCAAACATAAAAAATAGTAAGATAATAGATCTTGCACCAAATGCTACTCTAAGATAATGTCCTTTTTAAAGGATCGCTAGCGAGGTCTAATATAAGACTGAGATTTAAAGCGGTCATCAGTAAAATAGTTGATTTAACTCAGTCGAACTTGAGCCAGTTGAGGAAGTTAAAGATTTCAGGTAATTAAATCGATCGGACAACTGTGACCATCAAGTCAAAACGCTTTGATGCAAAGATGGGTTAGATTGCAATTGAACACCATGTATATTAAGATAATCGACTAAGAGTCTAACTTATTAATTCAATTCACTTACCACTGTCACATATCTGCAACAAATGCATTAAATTTTCGATAACCATCTTTTTACTGTTAATAGCAAATGGCGTAAATTTACAAAGGGAAGTAACTATCGTAATCAAGTTGTGAAGATTCGTCCTAATTATTTTCGTAATACCTATACATGTAATATACATATAGTTATATTAAATAGTTGGGTTTACGAGGTGATTCAGTCTTCGAAACTCTGATAATACTTATTCCATTAAAAATGGATAACTTCGTGAGTTATTGTGTTCCAGTGTTTGTAGCCTTAGTATTAATATGGATGTTAAAAGGTGTAATTTATAGAGGGCCATAATCCAGGTTTATTGAATGGTTACTAAATAGGATAACCGGAGGTCTTGATGAAGCATTAAAAAACCACAAAAAGCGACTCTTCCAAATTGTGGATGACTACAAAGACAGACAAAACAGAGATTTGAAAATCTTAGAACTTGCATGGCGTTGGAGCCGCACCGAATTTGAAATATTTACCAGACAACTCTGAGGTCGTGTTGCTAGATCCAAACCCATACTTCAACAAACATGCAGAGGAAAACATTACTGAAGCGAAGAAAAGAATTAAATCCATAGAATGGGTACAAGGAGTAGCTGAGGACATACCATCACAAGCTGATACATATGACATCGTATTTTGTACTTTAGTACTGTGTACACTCACTGTACAGTAGTTGACATAAAGAAATGTCTATCTGAGGTTCATCGAGTATTGAAACCAGTAAGTCTATTAAAAGGCAATGTTTATTCATTTTAGAGTCATGACTGTCTTACAGCCACCAGTCTAGCTCATTTGGTAGCGCACAAATATACTGTTTGAGAGGTTCTATTTCCGAGCGGGAATGCTTTCGTGAAGCTTTGTCATGAAATAGTTTCTATACGGGCAATCACCTTCCTACGTTCGATTCTATATCATTTTAGTCAGTTGCAATCACTGTCAGAAGTATGCGCCTAGTATCTAGTTAACTAAATCGTTAATATTGTCGCAGGTTAATATTGTCGCAAAATATCAATAAATACGCTTTTTGGAGGGAAATTAATCTTATTTTTGATTGCATGGGTTCATGAGCTGAAAATAAGTTAAGTTTCATTTGATGTCGTCTATAACTTAAATATGAAAACAAACAAGAGGTTCTCTACGTCTGCATGAAACCTGATTCTGTGAATTATCATTCTCGTAACCAGAGGTTATCAAGATTCTCGAGTATCGAGAATAATCTATTTTTGACAATTATATCACGGTGCGCTAATTAAAATAAAGATATAGAGAAAATTAATTGGAAAGAAAGATATATAGAAATCGGTCGGTCAGGGGAACCAATATAGAAAAAATTACAAAAAGAAAGTTAGTCAACTTCTATATCACCACAAAGACAGTAGTAGATGTAATCTGTCCGGCTTGCGAGGTAATATCAGGGACAAGTCCCCCGCCGGCATAGCTCAGTGACTTATAGGGGTACAGTAGTATAACTGGAGAACCCCTCCCCCTTAGAAGTGTTAGGATGACAACTCATGTTATAATTGTGCCAAAGAAGGTTACGATTCATAATAAGTCGTACACATGTTTACTTCAATATACATGTATTATAATTTACTAATGTATACACAATGTACATGTGCATATATTTTCAGGGTGGAATGTTTCTTTTTTTTGAACACGTAGCCGCTGAGAAAAACACATGGAAAAGGTTTTTGCAAACGCTGATGGAACCTGTTCATTATGTATTGTACGACAAATGTTCAGTCCATAGGGAAACAGAAATTATATTCGTGCAAGTAGTTTGAAAGATATTCAAATAGAACGATTTCAATCAAAGCTTTTATATTGGGTCAATCCAAGCATAGCTGGAAATGCATCTAAATAAGTTAAACTCCAAGTGATCGATATACTCGGCGTCAATGAAAACTTACCACCCTAACAACCCTCGCTTTATGATAATAGAATTGAAGTGCAGTAAAAAATTTACATAGACACATGTTTGGCATACACATGTAGTCATTGCTGCCAAAAGAATCTAAAATTGATTTACGATGTTCGAGTTCCGGACTGCACATGCAAAATCATCTGAAGATTTTTTTGTAAGGACAACATGTATTCAGTAGTTGGTGTAAATGATTTGTCTCTAACGACAGTTAGTCGACAGGTTAAGAAAAACCCTTCGTAATTTCAACTATTGCTTTGCAAATGCCACGTTTAGGAGACACTCAACGTCACCAAGTTCTCGGCATTGCTGACGCTGGGCTTTCATTTCTTGAGATTGCTCGTCACATGGGCTGCTCCCATCAGACAATCATGAATCTGGTAAGGAGACATGAACAGATAGGCTCAGTGAAAGGTAGGTCACGCCTAGGTCGTGAAAAGGTGGCGTCAGGACGTACCGATCGTCAAATTCTCCTGCTGCACCCTGGGGTGGTGATAGTGTCATGGTTTTGGAAGGCATTTCTTGGAGGCACAAGACCCCACTTATTGTATTGCCTGGAACACCTACTGCTCATCGTTACATTGATAATGTGCTGAGGCCAGTAGTTCTTTTTTTATTCAGACTGACGCTGACGTCAACCTTCTCCAGCAAAACAGTGCACGGCCCAACTCGGTTTGCGTTACAAAAGATTTCCTGCAGGAAAATAATGTCCACACATCGCCTTAACCAGCATTCAGTCCCGACTTAAGGTATGGCCATCCTAATAGAGCTCCGAGATCTCGGGATTCACCGTCATATCTCGGTATTTTCCGCTTCCGTTCGTAAAGCTATTCGTTATCATTCGTAAACTTGACTGGTATACTGCTGTCGATAAAGGTGTGGTACAGCCGCGCAGAAAATCGATACGCAGTCTAACATAATAATCAAAATGGCGGCTCTAGACGGCAGAGACAGATTACGCCAAGGAAAAATGTCAACAGAAGCCTAATTTAGCCTGTTATTTAAGCTTTTAGCGTAATTATGATGGGATTACAAATAACTGCGTCGATTTAAACCGCACGAATCAGTGTGACTCTTATTATCATGTATCTATTCCGAATTATGCTACTCGTGACAGTTCGCTGAAATTCAGCCAGGTGTTCTCTTCGAGAATAAAAAGTTTTGCAATTAGTGAAGCTCAGGACCTATTCCATTGACACAATTAAACATAACTTGAGAACCTAGAAAATGATAGCGTGTATAATTTACGTTCGTTTAGAACAATGTGTGAGTGTAGATGTGTAAACATACGCTTCATATCAAGGGTCATTTTTAGATGGAAAAAACCACAGTGCCATATTGTTAAGAGACATGGAATGTTGTGTGTTGCTGCAAACACTTTGCATAGTGCAGGTAGGTAATTTTTTATCTTTTGTGTAAATGTATAGACTCAAATTCTTGTGAACAAATGACAAGGTCTAACTTAAAGAAAATAAGCACCCAACAGAAAATATTCTGATACTAATGTACTGAGAGGTCCTAGTTCGTCACCCTAAGCCGAAGGAAAAAATGAATATAATGAACACTTTTGAATTTTAAACAGAGTTTTTACCCGGGTGGTAGCACAGTTTGTAGCGGGCCAGGATTTGGAATTTTGTGTCCGGAAGGGGGTACAGGTTCAAATACCGCCCAGGAAGGTTATTCCCTTCCATGAAATTTGACAATATTAAATTTTCCTCCATTTATAAGATATGGGTCTTTTGGAAGAGTAGGGGAGTACTGATTATAGACAAGGGTCCCAGAAAGCTAGGTTAGTATGAGTATACATTGTCCATAGCACAATGAACCATGAAGTACTGGAAACAGAATTTTATGTCAATATGCAGATGATGAGTTTTGTTATTTACATTTGAAAATTCAACACAAAGTGGAATTGATACTATGTCCTCATTATCCTTGCTTCCATAAAATATGCCAGCAATTGATAATTTTAACATATTATCATGTATGACGAGATCAATCAATCCATTCAGAGCAAGTAAATTGTAAACAGCTTTATAGATTCCTGGTAAGATCATACACTGTATTTTAAACTATTTTTATTCTTTTCATTATCAACTGGCACAAGTTATTATTTATTTATACCATCATTACATTTGTATTCTAGCAATGAATGACAGTATTGGTGGATCTGGGAAATTGAACAACCTTCTTGCAACTTTGAATATCAAACCAATTCCCTTTGTTAATCTCCATAAGATGGAATGATGCTGGTCAGTTTGCTGAATTTGTTGTGAATTCATCTATGCCAGATGCTGACAAAGAAGGATTTTTAAAAAAAGCATAGCTGTGAGTATTACAGTTATTACTTAGCTAAGTATATTTATATTTGATGTAAATACATTTATTGTAAATATTGATAAATCATTTGAATTGATAATATGCAGCACTCTGGATTTTCTTACTATGCAAATAACCTTGAGCAAATTTCCAATTCTGCCATCACTGTGAATCACTTCAACATACTTGTATCATTCTATATCAAATAGTTCATTACTACATGTACAATAGGCTACTGTCTTGCTTGACAACAAGTAAGTGTAATCGATACAGACTATTTCTTAACATTGGACATTAGGGGGTGTTTTAACTCCTGGAAGTGAAATGTGTAAATATGATCTTCAGAATAGGTTGAAAAATATAATTTAGACATAAAATTAATATTTTTTGGTAAAAATGTGATTGACTTTTTCAAACAAATAAAAATGTGGATCTATTTACATTACGCAATATATATTATATTTTTGTTTGGGATTTTTTGGGGGAACCTGCAGATATTGAAATGTTTTGATTTTATATGAAGGCTACAATGTTCTGCCTACAATGCTGGTCAATATTTTGTTATTTATGTATCAATATCATTATTCAGGAATTGGTCACAACAATGATGCCAACATAGAAACCATTCCAATTCCTGTACAACAAGTGTTATTCAAGCCGGTGACTATAGATGGCACTCCAACATGATTATGTGGTTATATATTTAGAAACTACCGATTTGAGTAAGTAAACTATAAATATTACATTAGTGCTCTGTTCCCAGTGGTCTAGGGAAATTAGCATGGCATGAAATTGCAAAGAGGTACAGGTTGGAATCCTGGCTATACCTTCATAGATACATTTTAGTTTAATGCTGGGGTGAAATGTTAATTGTAAATTTTGTTTTGCTCTGTAGACTTTTATACCAATGTATATGCATGTATCAAATTTTATATGTGATACTGTTATATGAAGCTATTGCTGTAGTTCAATGAATTGATATTTTATTCTGGTAGAGAATTAACCCATTGTTCAGTCTGGTAGTTAAGATATTTTTGTTTTGAATTGAAACCTACATATTTTAAATTCTAATGTATCATATTTATATTATTTCAGTCTGAAGAGATCAAGTATCTCGTGTAACACAAATAGCCGCCAAGAAAGTACTATAAGGAGCCAAGTTAAATATATGATACCATTATTACCTATCACACCATCTGCTGAGAGAGTAACAAAGATCTGCATGTAGAATAAACAGAAATGATGGTCAATGGTGTTGAAAGTGTTGATATTTACTTAGTGCTTATTTTATATTTGAGTTGACTAAGCTCTGAAAACAATATTTTAGTTTTGGCTCACTTTGGTCGAAGACTAGATTCTGTTGTGCCTTCTTCAGCTGATAAATATGTTTCTACTGTGTGTGCTCTTGTTGTTAGGTAAAACATCAGGACAGTTATAAAACATCAGGACAGTTGTAAAACATCAGGACAGTTATAAACCAGAAGACTAGAAATTCATTCAATCTAAAAATCTAATTCTCACAAAGCAGAAGATGATGTGTCAAGTCTTACAGCATTATTTATATACCTTACAAGTTTATATAATAAGTGTCATTTACGGAAGAGCTTTCTTCCATTTTATGGTGTTCATCTGACAATAGAAGGCTCATAAGGATAAAAACTTTCCCAGCTTACTAAATTTGATAAGTGGCAGAGTTTTCAAAATGTGTGGTACTGTGTACAAAACTGTGTATATTACACTGCAGAAAATATTGCATGTTCAGGTTTAAATTACAACCACAAAAACTAGGTATAGCCGTAATCGAGAGAATGGACTCTACATTGAATTTCTTATGAAAAGTTGTTTTGGTCATCCAAGAGTTATTTTTACTTACTTATTACTCCTTTGAAAATCTTAGAAGATAACCTGAATAAGTCTTCACAAATTTAATTGGGTCAGTTGTGAAACAAGTTCAACACATTTATCAGAATATAATATCTTACACATTTATACATGCATTACATTTCTTTGATCAGTCAATGTCAAGATTTTTTGTTCTCAGCTCAAAACTCATATGAGTGATGAACCTATATCTAACCAAATTTCAAGCCCTGTATACTCAATATAAGCATTTTGGAACTTGATTCGGGTAAAGTTTAATACTGAATAAAATAGATATCTCATTAGCAATATTTTGAACTCAGACCATAAAAGGTTAAGTAATATCTGACACAGGTCCCATGTAATATTCAAATAGGTTAAAGTTTCATGTTTAAGGGTTTGTGAACATTGTTGTTGGATGGAAATTGAACCATCGTAAATCTGTTGATCCTGACATCAGTCCAATTCATCATGGATGGTCTACCACTACTTATTTCTGATACTTCATGATTTTGCCTATAGGTCTGATATATGATTATTTGATATATAAAACAAGGTAAAATACACAGTTATGTACACAATTGTAGTAAGAATCCAGGAAATATGACTTTGAATTTTTATTACATGTTTTATCTCATGTTGAACATGGGTAGATAGTAAATATGACTCAATATTTCCTTCTCCCTTTGTAACGATGTTACAATTTTTAACCCTAATTGTGTAAAATATTGTTAGGTTTGCCTTTTATGAGTATTTATTTACTTTGTTTACTGTAAAATTACAAGATATTTGTGTAAAAATAAAGAAGTCTTGCAACTGTGGACTTCCCATAACTACTACCACTGAAAACAGGTCATTTGAAATTTCAGGGTCTCATGTTTTTGGTCTGAAATATTTTTCTAATATGACGGTGAAGTTAATTTTTTCTCATTGTTTCTGATGCAGAATGTATTAAGAAAAATTTTGATGTATGATTTAAGAGTGGCATTTGAAAAATAAGGTCAAAAGAGCAGTTTTCTTATAACACACATGCCTCGGCCTTTTGGAAAGTGTCCCGTTTAATCTGCCAAGTGTCCATGTTTAAATACTTATAATTCATATATATCTTCTGAAATACATTCATTTGTTATTTATTTATGGTAACTAATGTGTGAGTAGTAATAAAAATGTAAAATAACTACAGTTTTATTATTTTTTAATGAAAAAAAAAACATTTATAGTTTCGAGGAGTGGTGGCCATTTTGGAAATTTTAGAAAAATGGGGTGGGGTCACTAAAAATAAAATATTTTGAAAACGAAACGGTAAAATTGTTTTATATTGCATAATCTTATGTATCATACAATACACTAACATCCTGTATTGGTCAAACTTATTTCCTAGAACATCACTATTAGGATGGTCATACCTTAAACCCTATAAAGCATCTTTGGGACCAACTTGACCTAAGGGTTTATGACGTCAGACGTCACGTCTATTTTGAAGCAACGTATACAAGCACTGACTGAGGAGTTGGATGCAATATCTTAGTACAGAATCCTGCGTCTGGTACGGAGTATGAGACGCAGATGTCAAGCTGAACTTGATGCAGAGGGAGGACATACCCGCAACTGAGGTCCGTAACTTTCATTTTCGAGGTGGTTGTCTTGGTTCGCGGAGTTGATCCGTTTATGCTTAGATTCCGTATTTGCAAAGAAAAATCCTATTTTCTAATATATTATTTAAAATCATGTAAAATTTTCATATTTGTAAGTCTTTTTATTTTTTCAAAAAATAGGTTCATGTAAGTGGTAAGTTTTCATTGACGCCTAGTATATGTTCTTATAGCGGGGTAGTTTTGTATAATCCAGAACAAACAAAGTCTTGTCGACTAAACTCAATGGATTCTACGGATTTTTGTGCATGGTAAGAAAACACATTTTGAGTTGAAGTGTATTTCTAGCACATGTACCAATGAACGCGATTGTGATAGTGTTAAAATGTAAATGAATATATCTGGAGATTTATAATTTGATTAAAATGTTTTTCATAATTACTCGTATGTTAATAAGAAAAATAATAATATCCGAGACAAAACTACGCGTATATTTAATTTAAAGCTGTTTATGTATTATATACATACGTTATGTAACAACTGCTTAAGAATATGAAAGCCCTATTTCAACTTCATGATTATGTTACTCTGTTTTAATTATTCCATACGAGCTTCACTAAGTACCAACGCCACGATGAATTTAAAACCCGTACTCGGACTTCACGTCATGAATATTATGATGAGAAAAGGTCACCTGAACGTGACCTTCGTTTGAAAAAGGCCAGATCTAAATTAGCGAGTATGCGAGCGGTTAAATTTTAGATCGGGTTTTAATCAGATTGACTAAGTACCAAAGCTACAGGGAATTTAAAAACCGTATCCGGACTTTACCACATATATTATGCTTTAGTTTTAAGTTTTTTGTTGACGATAGTTTTCATTTTTCCTCGATCTTATGTGTCGATTACATCAATAATGCATATTTTTTAAAAATTTCTCCATGCAGAGGTTGATAGAATATAAATCCTAAAAGTGGTACACATTTTGAAATTCATGTGATATAGTTCATCAGTTTAAACTTAAGAACTACACTTCAAGTGAACATCGACGGACAATACTGATGTTGGACAATTATTTCATTTATTATTTTTGTGAATAAAAAATGTTGGATTTGTATATATTTCATTTATTGTGATAACCATGAAATGATTTATATTAGTTAATTAATCATAATGCATGTATTGCTTATACATACATTTAATTATCTTCCGTGACTGTCAATTGTGTATTAATAATCAGACAGTGAGTTTAATTTTTGTTGTTTTTATGATACATGCATACTAACTTTAAAGTATACATTGCATTAGACCACCACAAAACTTAACAAGGGACAAACAAGTTCCCATCGGCGGTATCCTACGACACTCTACTTCGCTGTGTTATATATGTAGCGTGGGTCATTTGCTGAAAAAAATCGTAATCATGAATAATTAATGAGGTGCTTTCATTAGTTCTGCAAAGAAACCATCGCGGAAAACTAGCAAATGAAATAACGCAACCATTTTTTAAAAAAATGAACATGTGCGTAGGTTTTTATTTTAAGTAAGAAAACCCCAGTATGACGTCAAAAACACAGTATGACGTCATTGTTAATGAAAGGCATTTAATTGTAACACGCAATTTTAATTGAAAGATTGGTATTCCCTTCCTCATGCATATGCATGAAAACGAAATTTTGCTAGTCAAATTGTCCACGATACGTATGGAGTGTAACGGAAGAAAATACTGTGGTTGCCGTCGATGACAACTTCCCCACTTGATTCAAATGTAAGATCCGATCCGAACCACGCTTTATGCGTGGCGATTTAGGAATCGAACCACTCGTTAATGAAGAAGCATTCATGTAATAAAGTGAAAAATTACTGAATAATTATAGTGCGACAATATTAAACTGAGCTTAAACTACCTAATTATGATAATTACACATATGCACGCGTTTATAACAACTTATACGACTATGAATCAATTTGTAAAAGTGGCACGCTGCTGCACTTAAATTTTGGACACATTAGTCTTTTTTTGGGGGGATATTATATTGTTACACGTACAGTTCCAAAGCATTTATTTATTTATGAAAACAAAATTAATCGTAAAGCACCTGTATTTTGCCGAACGCTTCCGATAAAGCGCGATTTACTAATGAAGACAAAAATAGACCAAGTACCGAGTTTAATAAATTCTTGCATAAAGGTCAAGCTCAGGTTAATATTGTCGGTCTACACCATATGAATACCAATACCAATACCATGTACTTCAACATTTCTATTACCCGACGTTTAATAGGCATTTTGTTGTTTGCTGTTCGTAACCAGAAAAAGTTTGGGATGAAAGTTCTTGGGACGAATCTTTGAATACATAACGATTCGTCCTTAAACTTTTCGTAACCAAGAAGTTGTAGACGAAATTTCTGGGGACGAATCTTACATACTATTGATTCGTGCTCAACTTTTTGTTACCAGTAAATGTTGGGTACGAAAGTTCTGGAGACGAATCTTGGTTTATAATTCGGTTCGTCCCCAAACTTTTCGTAACAAGAAAAGTTGGTTACGAAATTTCTGGAACGTAATCAGATTTCATTTCGACTCGTCCCTTAACTGATCATTACCTTGGGTACGAAAGTTCTGGAGACGAATCTTGGTTTATAATTCGGTTCGTCCCCAAACGTTTCGTAACAAGAAAAGTTGGTTACGAAATTTCTGGAACGTAATCCGATTTCATTTCGACTCGTCCCTTAACTGATCATTACCAGAAATAAGATAGGTACGAAATTTCAAAGGACGAATTTCGATATGTTTCCAAACTTTTTGAAAGATAAAATGTTAGGGGACAAATCTCAACATTTTCTTTCGTCCCAATACTTTTCATAACAAAAAGTTGAGAACGTCAATTTTGGGACAAATCTGTTTACATTTCGATTCGTCCCCAGTTTTTTCGAAATTTTGAAAAGGTAAAGTACGAAAGTCCTTGGGACAAATCTTATATTTCGATTCATCCCCAAGTTTTCGAAACAATTAAAAGTTGGGAATGAAAGTTCTGGGTACGAACCTTTGCTTACATTTCAATTCGCCCCCAAACTTTGAAACAAAAAGTTGAATACGAAATTTCTGGGAACGAATCTTTGTTAACATTTCGGAAACTTCCACAAACAGGTACTTTCAGATTCATATCCAAATCTTGTTACAATAAATTGTGTTTTACGGCGTATCAACACAAAGGTTATATCACGCCAAAAACAGAAGACATAATTTCTTGGGTACTAAAGTCTAAAACATTTTGATTTGTCCCTTAACTTTTCGTAACCAGAAAAGTTTTAGTACGAAAGTTCTGAGGACGAACCTTAAAATTTTAATTTCGATTTGTCCCCAACTTTTCGTAAAATGAAAAGCTTGGGGACTTTTGTTCACAATTGGATTCGCCAAAAACTTCGTAACAATATAACGACCTGTTTACATTCCGGTCCACAGACTTCAACACCAGAGAAAAGGTAAATAAAGTTCTGGGGACTGTTTTGTTAACATTTCAATTCGTCCGTCAACTTATCGTACCAGAAAGTCATGTACGAAAGTTCCGAGGGCGAATCTTAAGTTTACATCAAGATTCGTCTCCTTTTAACTTACGTACTCACTTGTCAAGAAACGAAAATATTGAGGGACGTAATGTAAATTTGGTACACATTTCTAGGTACGAAAATATTTGGGAACGATAGTTTAAATTTGGATTCGTCCAAGAAAACTTCATACTAATCTTTTTAAGTACGAAATTATTTGGGGACGAACATTAGTTATCATTCGTATTCGTTCCCTGGGAAATTTTTAGTCAACTATTTTAGAGACGAAAACATCATTAGACGAATAATTAACATTTCGTCGCCTCACTAACAATGCTGTAACTACAAAATATTTTATTTCTGGGAAATCGACTTCAAAAGTTCATATCTTAATTGTTTCATTATGTATAGGCATAAGACGTGGCAGGCACATTAACAATGCATAGAGGCAAGAAAATCTTTTTAGAACAATGTCACACTAATCGCTTGGGATGTATCTCATTTGTTTTTCAAAAATGGAGGTAGAACATTGTTAGATAGAGCCGACGATTTGGATTCGTCTACAATTTTGTATTGTTCGTTTTTTCTTAACTCTCAAAGTTTGAATAATTTCACGGTGAATGATTACACACTATCTCAAGTGTTGACAAAGAGCACGAACTCCGTGAAATTATTCAATTATGACAGTTCAGAAAAAACGAACAATACTTACTATTAGGTATGAAAGTATCAAGGGACCATCAATCCCGAATAGTGTGTAGCTGGTTTAGGATAACTTGAGATAAAATACAACGATACCATTTTTATACACAGGTGGGTTTAAGTTTATAACACGTAATTATCGACTATTATCAATTTAGTACGAGAACACACGTTCCACGCATTTAGACATGTTTAATACTTTCATTACACGAAATCAGCTGACCTCCCTGTTTTATGAAATACCTGAGTCCCAAATATGTAAACAGACTGAGTCGTTTGTCTCAAGTTATCCTAAACGAGCTATAACCAACTATTAAAGCATTATAAATAATAAAACAACACAAGTTAATCAATTTACTTGGACAACAAGGATCTCAAGGACAAAGAGTCCGAGTTCACTTGTTAAATATCAGCAGGCCAAATTAAATCAAGTACAGGACATTGGGCAACAAACATCTCAAGGACAAAACGTCCGAGACGACTTGTTGGAAAAGAAGGACCAAATGTACATGAAATTCATTGGGTTAATTCTTCTACATCAGCGGTTACTTGTTTCACATTCACCAGTTAGATGTGCTACATCAGTACTTCTGTTCATTACAATCTGAAATAAAACAAACAAGTAACTTTATTTTAAATTAAGTGCAATATTTGACAGACTAAAGTAGACCTACAGTGTCTAACAAAACATCAAACACATTTACTGCTCAATCATCACTGATTAGTCCAATTAAAAACTCATAATTATGAAAATTAACAAAGTAGACAGCAGGGCTAGTCCCAAAATTTCAAATAAAAAAGGGTCTTTAGTCATTATTTCCCCACATGTGTATACACTTCAAATAGGTAGGTCCTATTAGTTGGATTACTTGGATTTTACCCTTAACTCTTTAATGTCAATTTGCCAAAATTATTCTTAAATAACTTTTTTGTAAACCGTTTAATTTGTTTGAAATTCAAGCTAAGTATTTGTAGGGTAAAGAACTATCTAAAGTTCATCACTTCTGTTAATATTTTAATTAACAAGAAATATATTAGATGAAATATTTTGTTATTCTTACATAGAACTTCAATGATAAAATCCGAGGATTCCAACTGCAAGGACCTACTTACCAATTGGATTGCTTCAGATTTTATCAAGATAACTGACTAAAGTCCCTAATTAAGTAGCTGTCTGTCTAGCACAGTTGGTAGCATGCAAGTTTACTGATTGAGGGGTTGTGGACTTTATTCCAGGAAAGCGCATACTTTCGTGGAGCTTGGTCATGAAAATTTTCTACTGCCATACTCCCTCCTACCAATGATTCTTAATGATGTAGGGCAGTTATCAGTCACTAACAAAAGTGTTCGACTAGTGGTTGGTTTAGCCTTTCCAGCAACAGCGAGTCTAGGAGGACTGACCACCTATATATGACCTATACTATATGTAGCTATATGGTGTTAAACTTAACATAAAAATAAAATAAATTGAGTATACAATAAAAGCATTCATATTCAATAAATTAACCAAAGAATTGTTTCAACTAACTACCCCTTGTAAATTAATTATAGCAAGTTTATTCAAAGCGCAACGTAAAACCATCCTTTCAAACACTGTTGAGTATGGTAACAAGCAACAACATTTTACTTTAAATTATCATGTATTGATTTATTGTTTTCATTTGTAATTATACAGTGCCCTCCAAAAGTTTTGGACAAATAAAATTTTGAGAAAAAATGATCATGCATAACACAAATCAACTATTATTAGGCTTTATTCATGTAATATTGTTTTAATCATATGTTCATAAAGTAATCAATGCTGACTTTAGAATTTGCTCAGATGGCTCTTTCTTCCTTATATTCATGAATAAAGATTAATCAGTTTATCTTAAATCCAAGATTTTGTTCAAGAATTTTTGGAGGGCGCTGTATTATAAATCGGCAGCACAAATCCTCAGTGAACATTCAACTACTTTTCTAAGGACTAAATAAATTCAGCATGGATAGTGGAATTCAAACTAGG
Organism: Mactra quadrangularis; assembly: GCA_025267735.1. Taxonomy (NCBI): domain Eukaryota; kingdom Metazoa; phylum Mollusca; class Bivalvia; order Venerida; family Mactridae; genus Mactra; species Mactra quadrangularis. The sequence continues at coordinate 15,754,253 of CM046300.1, forward strand.
GCAATGACTTTATTCACCAAATTATACAACTTCAAATGACAAAGTCATAATCTTTATGCCCCTATGCATGAGTAACTAGGTTCAATCTTTAAAATTTGAATAATTTCATGCATGAGTAACTAGGTTCAATCTTTAAAATTTGAATAATTTCATGCATGAGTAACTAGGTTCAATCTTTAAAATTTGAATAATTTCATGTTTTATAAATACTATTAGAAATGCTAACTTATCTTGATAAAATTCTTAGCCATAGCAACATATTGTAATGGTCATATAATGGCGGTCAGTCAACCTACTCACTGTTCCTGGAAAGGTTATATCTACGGATTTAGCTGTTAACCAACTACTAATCACATACTTTAGTCAAAGACTGACAACTGCCCTACATAATTAAGAATCATTGGTAGGAGGGAGAATGGCTGTAGAAATAATTTCATCACCAAGCTCCATGAAAGTATGCCCCACCTAGGAATCAAATCTGACCATTAGACTTGTGCACTACCAACTGAGCTAGCGAGGCGGCTTTGAAGGTATGTAAAATAAGCAGTAACATCAGCAGTACAGCAGTAATGCCAGCAGTAAACCTTTACTGCTATAATTTTTGCAGTAGGTACATTTATCTTATTTTCCTCTGTATTCTGTCAGTTAAATGTAGATATGTTCTTCATTTTTATGAATAACATTAAATCTAGGTGATGTCAACAGTTACATTGTGAACAGAAATAAACATTTACAGTCTGCTTATATTACATTGTATTTCTTATAAGTTAATTTATTGTTGTCAAGTCAAAACCTCGTAACTTCAATTTAAAAAAGTGAAGTTACAATTTGACTCGACAGGGAAGCATTCATACATTGTATATTCAATCTCCATAAACAGAGATCCTGTAGAGCATTGTTGTACAGGATCTTTACTTTCTTCATGGAAGATCACATCGAGATGAACTTTGTTTGCGTAGCTTTCATCTAGACGAAAACACTATTAATCACATTTTGATTTCGTAATTTCTATTTTTAGACCAAGTTTCACATGCTAATTTAACAGCCGTTTTATTCACAGTCTGCAATTGGGCGGCTCATTTCAAATTGCGTGACATAGAAGATGTAAACAAGTTACATATCATAATAATTTTGTCATGAATATTATGATGAGAAAAGGGCGCCAGAACGTGACCTTCGTTTAAAAAAATCCAGATCTAAATTAGCGAGTATGCGAGCGGAAAATTTTAGATCGGGTTTTAATCAGATTAACTTAGTAACATGGGTATATTTATTAAATATAAATATATAGTAAAGAAACTAGCCACTAATTGCATTTGGGTATAAAACTACCTTCAATTGATTAATATACTTTTTGTGTACAGGGCCAACCAAAATTTAAGAGACAAAGAAAATAAACAGCTATATTCTTTAACTTCAATAACTGTTTTGTAGAAACATTATTTTAAGTACATTTTGCATGGTTGGTGATAAATAAAAACTTAATAAATGCATCACATTTATAAGAATCAGCATCTGACATAGAAAAAGCCTCCAAAACTATAATCAATGTAATGCTTTTGTAGACTTATCTATAACTACAACTACAAGTAACAATAATGATTTTCAAAAGTTCAATGATAGCTATTTAGAAGACCTACAAAGTAAAATTGTCTATCAATCATGTCACAATTGGACAAAAGTGGATCAGGACAACTCAGTTTGAAAACAACACAACTCACGACAGCTTATGCTGTGGGTAGAGACCACTCAACACGTAGACAACTCAGACCCTAAACAACTTCCGTTAGGCATATTGTCTATTTAATGGAAAAAAATGATAAACAATATCTTAAATCAAAATTAATTTTATATTTATATGTATGATACAGGATGAGTTGTCCACAGGTTGAGTTGTCTCATCCTAGGGGTTGAGTTGTCCCTACTTAGGGTTGAGCTGATCATCCTTGGAGTTGTAACGGACCCTGACATATCCCATTCCATATGATATAGATAAAGGAATAAAAGTACCTGCTTTGTGTAGTTCTGGTAATAGGGGTCTGAAGAGTAGAGATTCATGGTTTTATTGTCACCATTTCCATTCATAACTTCACAAAAAACATTCTAGTTCTAAAATAACAAAGGGAGATAACCATTAATAACTTCACTAAATACATCCTAGTTCTGAAATAACAAAGGGAGATAACCATTTATAACTTCACTAATTACATTCTAGTTCTGAAATAGTAAAGGGAGATAACCATTTATAACTTCACTAAAATACTGTCTAGATCTGAAATAAGAAAGGGAGGTAACTATCAATGTAATGAAAAACAAAAGTGGGCATTTTTCAAAGTACATGTACATGTAATGTTCAATTTGTCGGTAGCGTACACATTAACTTCCCGAATTTAAATCTATCAATCAAGAGTACTGTAGTACTTTAGTGAATATTCAAATCAAAGGGGCTAATTTATGTGCCACTAAAAACTGAATAAATTGAACAAGAGTTTCTAATTCTATGTTTTTACAGTTTGATCCGAAATCTGTCGAAGCATGAATAATTTCACAATGACTAAATCGGATAATTTTATATATTTGCCCTTGTTTATTTATTTATTGGATTTAACGCCGTGTCAACACAATTTAGCTTATTTTACGACGTCCAGCACACCTAACCTAGCTTTCCTGGACCATTGTCTATAACCAGTACTCACCTACCCTTCCACAAGGCCTGAAACTTCTCCATATTTCTAATCAATGGAGAAAAATCGACATTATTGTCAAATTTTCATGGAAGGGTATAACCTCCCTGGTTGGGATTCGAACCCGCACCCCCTTGGGCACGAGATTCCAAATCCTGGTGTGCTACCAACTGCGCTATCGACCTGGGTTTATTTGCCCATAGCCTAACTGAAATATCATAGCAAAAAGCTTATTCTACAACACAAAAATTTCAATCACAATATGAAACACACCATTGATAAATCACAAATGTAAGGAGACGACAATAATTTAACATACATGAAGTCACCATAAAATTATTGATGTTTTGAATAACCCATAATGCTATTTTACAGTATTGAATATTTTTCAAAATCATGATAAATTATTACAAAACATAATATTTTTCATTCATTACATCATGATAATAAAAAAGCATGAATTAGATTCATCAAACAAAATTCTGTAGAAAAGTTATTGATAAAAACTTTAATCCAAGTGAAAAATTATCTCCCTTTGATATGAAAATTGTGTAATTTTAAAATTCCAAATACTACAGTTTTGACAAGAAAAAGTAAAGAATTTGCCTCGATTTAAAGAGCTGTAAATATTCTAATTTAGTCAAATTTCAATGATACCTATGCAAGACTAAGTAGTAGAAATTGCATACTATTTGCTTGTCTAGTTTCCAGACGTACTTTGACAGGTAAAAGTATGTCAGGCAAACCATGATCATGGCCGTGCCATATGTAATGAATTAGGTATTGGATAATTATGTTTTCAAATGATCATTTCTCACTAAACAGGCTTAAATCAAAGGATCATTGTACAAGAATTACAGTGGATACTTTTTTTAGTTGTTTGGTTACATTTATAGTAAATAAAGTATCCGAAATACTAACAAAACTAATCCAAGTCTGAATTGTGTTTACTTGAAACATGTTTTTGTTAGTCCTTCGCTAAATATACATGTAATTGGGAAAATCAAAATCGAATGACCTTTATAGTTCCAAACTCCTACTAAAGTCACTATCGTCAGCAAAAGATCATGCAAGATTAAGAAAACGCTTTACAACGTAATACCTGAATAATAATTGAGGAAGACGCCATGATCATGGCTTGCCTGCATGACCAGATAGGAGGCACACCACAGTTTCCTCGGCTTTTCGGCTCTATAATCCCAGACTCACAATAAAGAGCTCTCACACTAGCCTGAAATCACACACCTGAAACAAACAAATTTCTAAATTAGCATACATATATGTTTCTCAATGTAAATAACTAACAATGCATGATCAAAATCATTTTTCCACTTTACAAGCATGGATTTCTTTTCTTTCCCGGACGCGAAAATAGGTGACAAAAATAGTGAATTTCACATGTTCTGAAAACCTCACAGTAAACTTAATTCCGATGATAGCCACACATACCGCACTGATTCTTGTTCTCTAAACCCTGCAAAATCAGAAAATAACAAGGAAATAGGGTGTCCACCATGACTTTATGGCTCTAATTTTCCAATTTCTGACGTACCTTGAAAATGAACAGCTGATTTCTGTGCTAGCTCCGCAAATCCATGCATTCGCATCTGACAGTAATTTTTCGCAATACCTCGGTAATACCCTTAAAACCCATTGTACCTAATATCTAAAGTGCAATACAAGCTGTTGAAACTTCAAATATAACAATCAAAAATATTTTAAACCTCAAAAATGACATCCAACTGCCAAAGTTTCTATTATTTAAAAATTTGACCCTGGCCACTTCGACAATGCGGCTATGAAACTGTGGTGTGCCACCTTAAGGATACCTAAAAAGTTTTGTAATTACCTTAAAAGTGCTTTTTTCATGTACAGTGGTTACTTTTTAATAAAAATAATGTAAAAAACCTTATATTTTGTTGATTTTTCTATGCATGCCAGGTGTTTTAATAACATGATGATTTCAGTGGATTTTGGCTGATTTTTGCCAAATCAATGCTGTCTGTAGTATGGGCCTTTAAAAAGTGTTACCAACCAGTACTGCTGAAACTTTGGGCTAGAACCTGTCTGATGCTTCTTCTCAGTCAGAGAATAATCTGAGAAAGTCATTAGAAGCACAAATACACTGAACTTTCACCAAAAAAGCCCAAAAATGCCACTTGCAGCACAGATTTTTCCATTATTTTTGACACTTAGAGTACAATTTGATGGCCCATGAGGCTTAATTTACATTGAATATTGTATGAAAAAGTAGCTACTAGTTTTCCAGTTGAAAACAGTTCAAATGTATCTTTATCTGAGGAAAGAAACAAAGCCACAAGGTGTAATAATGACCAACAGTATGATCCAAGGGAGACAATCCAAAGTGTCTTACAGTTTCAACACTATTGTATATGATCAATACAGCAACAAATACCAAGTCACTAATCCTTTACTTGCTCTTCACATTAATGGCAGGATAGTCAGATTATCTTTTGGGACTTAATCAAAAGCAGAAGCCATGACTTTTTATACTACAAGGAAGAATTATTTATTTAGAGTCTTACCTGCAAAGCAGTTACACTTTAAATATATATTATCATATAATTGGATTAATTTGAACTGTTTTCAATCATGGGCAGATATCAAACTACATCAAAAATACACAGCAATCACAAAAACAAAGCAAAACGCGCAACACAATTTAAAAAAGGACATACAGGATTTAACAAAGTGCAGTGTGATATAAACTTAACTGATAACAGTGGCATCTCTGAAAACAATGCGAACTCACCTAGTAATTTCAATGAGGAAATTCTTTTTATTCAGCGAAGACTCAACACAACACAAGCTCAAGATGTTATTCACCTGAGCCAAGATATGGATGATTCAAGTATACCGTATCGGCTAAGACCCCAACCTGAAACCAACATTGAGAGTGAGAGTGACATCATTGATGAAAACATTATTGTTAGTGTTGAGAAGCTGGAGAAATTGCTTCAATATGTTCACCAGTGTCAATCACCAGCCGCCTTACAAATCAAGATTGAAAAGAGGCAAGGCCTGCATGTAACATTGTCGGGCAAATGTAGCAAATGCCATTTGGTGGTGCCAAACTTTGGCATGTCTGAGACAGTCCCTAGGCACAGGGGTCCCCCTTCAAGCGCACTCAATGAAATGCTTCTTTTGCCAGTCATGAAGAGTAAGGCAGGTATTGATGACATGCGACTGATGCTGACCTGCCTTAACATCAAGCCACCTAGCTCTTCCTGTCTCCAACAAAAGCTGAACAAAATGAGTGATTCAGCGGAATCACTCAATGAATCGACAAGGAAGGAGAACCAGCGCCATATCAGTACCGTGAAGAAACTAGTCGGTCAAAGCAGCGCTGTGGATGTGCAGTTTGATGTGTCTTTCTCTAGAAGACCAAGAGGGGGCTTTGAGGCAGCTCAGCAAAGTTTCGGAGTGGCTATAGACCATTCTACAACAAGGTCACATATTATTTATTATTATTTATTTATTTATTGGAGTTAACGCTGTATCAACACAATTTAGGTCATTTCACGGCGTCCAGCGCACCTAACCTAGCTTTCCTGGACCATTGTCTATAACCAGTACTCACCTACCCTTCCACAAGGCCGGAAACTTCTCCATAATATCTAATCAATGGAGGAAAATCGACATTATTGTCAAATTTTCATGGAAGGGTATAACCTTCCCGGGTGGGATTCGAACCGGCACCCCCTCGGGCACGAGTATCCAAATCCCGGCGCGCTACCAACAAGGTCACTACCTGTTGCAACTGCAATAGCCAACAAGCATTGTAGAAAAAGACACTGCAATCACACATCCGCATCATGCAAGAAGACATTTAATACTGAATCATCCATTGCCTCCAGCGAAAGGTCACTCTTGCATGAAAGCCTGGATAGCATTTGCAGTCCCGGGCTGGTAAAGGTACAGTCCATTACCACAGATGCTAGCGCGCAGGTAGCGAAGGCAGTTCAGGACTACAAAAGGGAGAAAGCAATGGAGTTTACTCATTAAAAATGTTTTATCCACAGACTGCGCACACTGGAAAAGCATGTAAAAGCTCTTAAACTGACTAGTATTCCCACACAGTACTCAAAGGCCCTATACATGCAAAAGCTGGCATCGTGTATCTGGACAAGGGTGAGGCAGGAACTGCAAAATTTAAAAAAGCTTAAGCGGAATGGACATCATTTTGTGCACAAAGGCTACTTAGCCATCAAGTTTATCATGCGTTGTTTAAGTGGTCATCACAGGTTCTGCCGGGAGCACTCAACAGTGTGCGTGCACCATCTACAGACCTACACAACTAAATCTCTGCCTTATGGTGTTCACCTTCAACTGAACAGTGTGGATCTCAATACTGTACAGGCTGAGATAAATGTAGTATTCAGTGTGGATGACCTAAAGAGTCTGTGTAGACTGTTTAATACAAATATGTGTGAAAGCATGCATGCCTCTGTGTACAACTTGGCTCCTAAAACAACATACTGGAGTAGGAATTTTGCAGGTTTATGCCATTCTGCCACTCATTCTTGGAGTGTCGGAAAAGTAAAGTCAACAGTTTTGCTGGCAAGGGCAGTAGGTGTTAAAGTTCCGCAAAAAAGTCAGATGTACATACAACTGCGTCAAAATGATAAGCGAAAAAATTACCATTCCATCAGGAAAAAGTAGGTAAAATATAAAAGTTCCAGATATTTCTTTCGAAAGCGCAAAGCCAGTCGAACTCAGTTCCAAAATTCTCTATATGCTAAGAATCCAAGTACATCTGGCATTTCTGCTGAACATAACTATGGACTCTCTACTTAACATTGCAACACTAAAGTGCAAAAAGAATGATGACTACAACAACAACAACAATAACAGTATTAAAGGATAACTCTAAATTCATGCGAACTTAAAGTTCAGAGCAGCCACTGTCTGTTGACCACTGATATAGCATTGAGGCCTCAAAATTCATTTAAATTGGACAATATAATGTGATGTTTTAGCTTATCTTTGGACTAAAATGAGTGAAAACAGATAAAAATACAAATGAAAAGTGTTTTACTTCAAGAAATATTCAATGTGAGATGGTTGACACATTTTCAATTTTTTGTTGTTGTTGTTCTCATTTTCTAATTTTGCATTACCTCCCTTGGAAAAAGGCATAATACCGTTTTATCTTTTATATTTCAGGAGCAAAACACTGGGATTTTACCGGTATAATGGTGGCAAAGTATGAAAAAGTGAAATTCATTGCGAGAAAATAAACTTTGAAATTCATCGATTTACCTTAAGGAGGCACACCACAGTTTCCTCGGCTTTTCGGCTCTAAAATCCTAGACTCACAATAAAGAGCTCTCACACTAGCCTGAAATCACACACCTGAAACAAACAAATTTCTAAATTAGCATACATATATGTTTCTCAATGTAAATAACTAACAATGCATGATCAAAATCATTTTTCCACTTTACAAGCATGGATTTCTTTTCTTTCCCAGACGCGAAAATAGGTGACAAAAATAGTGAATTTCACATGTTCTGAAAACCTCACAGTAAACTTAATTCCGATGATAGCCACACATACCGCACTGATTCTTGTTCTCTAAACCCTGCAAAATCAGAAAATAACAAGGAAATAGGGTGTCCACCATGACTTTATGGCTCTAATTTTCCAATTTCTGACGTACCTTGAAAATGAACAGCTGATTTCTGTGCTAGCTCCGCAAATCCATACATTCGCATCTGACAGTAATTTTTCGCAATACCTCGGGCAATGCCCTTAAAACCCATTGTACCTTATATCTAAAGTGCAATACAAGCTGTTGAAACTTCAAATATAACAATCAAAAATATTTTAAACCTCAAAAATGCCATCCAACTGCCAAAGTTTCTATTATTTAAAAATTTGGCCCTGGCCACTTCGACAATGCGGCTATGAAACTGTGGTGTGCCACCATTACGATAGTGGTAAGGGGCAGGTAATCCAGACTAAAATATTTGCTCATATAACATCTCCAACGCCAGTTTTTCAGCGCACTAGAGTTTCAAGTTGTTGCCATTTTCTTCCAATAGTTAGCATTTGGAAAATGTTAGTAGGTTTACCAGGGTATCATGAAAATCTGACAAGAATTATTCAAAATACTTAAAACTCTTTAAATCTCTTGAGTTAAGGCAGATTCTTTACTTTTTTCTTGCCGATACTATAACATTTTTTCTTCATAGCAATTATTACGTCATAGTCAAGTGGTATTATCACCATAATGTATATCTTTCTCTGCTTGTCTACATGTATGCTCAGATCATTGAACTTTTGATCTGTGATGAGAAGGATCAGACAAACTTTCCTCGAAGACAACTTAGCTCATAGTAGGGACAACTCGTAACATTAGTTCACAAAACCCAACCAGTGGACAACTCAACCCAGACACTCAAGGATCATATATTATTAGTTAATATATAAAAAATATCTTTTATACTAATTTTGTTATTACGTGTTTCAAGAATCATATATATTATTAGTTATTAATATTTAAAAAAATATCTTTTATACTAATTTTGTTATTAAGTGTAAAGGGAAGATACTTATGAATTAAAACACAATCGTTTGGCTAACCCTTGCTAAACACTGTTGTTAAGATAGAATTTCCATTATACCAACCTTCAGTCATTTATATATTTGAAAACTATCATAAATGTTTACAAATCATAATGTTTTTAAGTCATTATATCATATTATTATAATACATAGATTAGATTTATTAACCAGACTCAGTTACAGAATTGTTAATGAAGAAATGTAATGTGAAAACCACATTAAAGCTGGATTTTAAAAAATTATCGCAAACATTACAAAGGGAAATAATCCACAATAAAGGCAGGTAGAGTTGTGGTTACTTTCTAATTTTGTTCATCACATGGTATGTTATCATTGTATGAGTTTCATAAAGACGAAGAAATAAATGGAAAAGAAAAACTTTAACACAATTGCTGAGGACATCGGACGCCTGACCACCCAACTGCCAACCCACTTGCCCGCCTGTGATTTGCCAAACTATTGGCCGAATTTTTTCGTTGAAATATCCGGCTAAATGCATAATTACCTAATAGTATGAAAAGTAGGAACAACTTGACAGCCTGCTGTCTCAGTTATATGTATAATGAGTCAAAAATAAAGCCTAACTAAAAAGCATTTCAAAATAAACAGTTATCAAATTTTGGAAAAAAGCTATTCAGTAGGCCTAAAAGTGAAAATGTCAAACTTTTGGTGGGTACTGTATATTTACATTTAAATAACATTCTATTATGTATCCATAATGGTTGGCTTATTTAGAGGAACACAAATGAGTAAAATTAAACATAAAAATTTAAAGAACAATTATCATAAATGTTTTTTTTTAATTTATCATTAAATTAAATTTTCATTTTTTATCTGCAAAAATTATTATCTACATAATACATCATCATATTTCATACCTGTTTCAGTTTACAATAATACTCTGAACAGAATTTACATAAATTATCTAAAATGCTGAAGGCCCCATATTATGGAATATATTACCAAATGAGATCTATCAGCCAGAAATTTACACTCGCTCAAACATAAATATACTTTATGGTGGAATACCTTCGTTGGTTATCCCATGATACATTGCTATGCCGAGTTATGTACCATGGACCATTTGGTTAGGAAAATCTCATTATAATGAATAATAAATTAGGCAGTTTCATTGGTTCCGCAAGGAAACCAACGGAAAACTAGCTAATGACATTACGTTTTAGATTGAAGGTTTGGTTTACAATTCAAAATGAGACAAACATGTGCGTTGGTTTCTATTTTAAGTAAGAAAATGCCAGTATGATGTCATTGTTATTGAAAAGTATTTAATTGTAACATCGGATTTCATTGGAAGAAGATTGGTCTCCCCTGTCTCTTGCCGGTTCATGAAAGTGATATTTTGCCAGTCAAATTGCCCAAGGTATGTATGGAGTGTAATGGAAAAAATACTGTGGTTACAGACAATCTTACATAATCATTGAAATATTATAGTATTACTTACTTCCTTTTTCTCTCATTGTATATATTTTACAAATGTTTTAATGTTTATCATGCTTGCTATATCTAGTACATAAATATTTTGTGAGGCTCACAGGGAAGATTGGGCTTTGCCTAGCAGTGTTGCCTCTATAAATAAAGTCTTTATTATTATAATCATTAAATTGTTAATATTCATTGTTTTCATTTCATTAATACATTTGTACTTTCACAACATGATAAAGCTTACACTTTTAAAATCAAATAATAGCTAAAAGGTGATTTTTTAAACTAAAAAGTACATACTTTTTTTTTAAATTAGATTTAACGCCGTTTCAACACATTTCAGGTCATTTTACAGAGTCCAGTGCACCTAACCTAACTTTCCTGGACCATTGTCTATAACCAGTACTCATCTACCCTTTCACAAAGCTGTAAACTTCTCAATATTATCTGATCAATGGAGGAAAATCGACATTATTGTCTAATTTTCATGGAAGGGTATAACCTCCCGCGGTAGGATTCAAACCTGTACCCCCTACAAGACACGAGATTCCATATCCCGGCACGCTACCAACTGCGCTATTGACCCAGGTTCGCACCTCACCTAGCTTTCCTGGACCCTTGTCTATAACCAGAACTTACCTACCCTTCCACAAGGCCAGAAACTTCTCCATATTATCTTATCAATGGAGGAAAATTGACATTATAGTCTAATTTTCATGGAAGGGTATACCCTCCTCCTTTCGGGACACGAGATTCCGAATCCCGATGCGCTTCCAACTGCACTATAGACCGGGGTTTAAAAAATATCTAATAAAACATACCAGTGATCTTTATAATGTTAATTAGAACTCATTTTTCATTGAATTCTAACAGCAGCCCGACAATAGAGGAGTTCAAATAGCACATAAAATGAATTACATTTTTATGTTGGCCTGTGAATAGTAATTATTAACTTCAAGTTGGTTGCACAAGTTTTAAATTTTGCAAATAACGTAGTTTATTGTCTGTTCAATGTCGTACTAACGATTTTTAACTGACTATCAATATTTATGAGATTAACTGGGGAATTCTGAGGAAATATTGTCTAGAAAGAGAAATCGGTGAAAAACATGATTTTTCAAGAGTTTACATCTATATCTTTTTCTAGTTCAAATGAGAAATTACTAATATATTTTATGTGTATCATGTTTAAAATCAATTGTAACAATGGTTATGAGAAACGTCCTTTATTGTCTGATTCTAAAATAAAAAATACTCTGTTTTCGTACAGTCGTATTCGTAAGCATTTTAGAAATAAACATTGTCGAACAAGCAACAAGCACATATATTGACGGCATAGGTCGGTTACATAACAAAACAGAACATTTTTATGACAGAACAATTATTTGTCTCAGTTTACACAAAAAAACATGAGAACAAATGAATAACAAACACAACATGACCGTAAATTATCAATTTCGTGCCAGCTACTTAAATGACAAGTAAACACACTATTCAATTAAGCATAAGGGATTTATCTTCAAATTCCCGTAGTTATTGCCGTAGATTGCATGCCTACAGACCCTGTATACTAAGGGTTGAGTTGTTCACATGAAGAGTTGTCTCTACTTACAGATTCAGCAGTATCTAGTTTGGGTTGTCCATGAATTGACTCAAACCAGAACAGCAGAGAAATCTAACATTTCATGATCTATCAGTTAAAACAACTACATGTATAATAACCAAAATATACCTTTACGTGTCCTTCTATTTTGTCACATGACACATGCATGATCCTGAATGTTTTTGTTTACAGTTTCACTATAGTCTAAGCTCAGGGATACACTATATGCAGTGGACCTTCCAGGGTGATTCTGTAAAAAAAAGACAAACAAAAAGGTAAAGACCTCAGTGATTCACTTTCTTTTTTATATATGGACACTTTATTTAAATTTTATTCAACTGTAAGTGGTGAATACATTAACCCTGCCAAAGGGTTAGATAAAATGTTGCACAAAAAAACTTAACCAAGAAATTTCTAAGTATATAAGGGCCATAATTCAGTCCAAATTCATCCAAGAGTTAGGTAACTTGGTATTTGAACTTACACGATAACCCTGTGAACACAAATAAAGTTTTAAGTGAATCCCTCCAGTACTTGCAAAGATATAAAAGAAACAAAAATGTTGCACCTAAAAACTTAACCAAGAAGTGTTACGCTGACGCCGACACCACCGTCCACGCACAGCTGAGTAGGATAGCCCACTATTCGAAAAAACTACCAATTTTTTTTGAAATGTTATCATGGGATAAGCATAAAATACATTTTTGCAGGCCACAAGGATGCAGTATATTTTTTTAGCTAATGAAATGTTGCCAATAACTTTACCGCATTTTATCCAATTCTGTATCTTTCGGATACACATAAAAGTTTAATAACAGTTACCTCAATTGTGGCCCTTAAAACATGACACCATTATAAGTTGGAGTTGTAGCAATAGATCTTAGATCTGAAAACTCTATGACTGATTGTAAGCATATTTATTACCAGCTACATCTTCACCACTCATTATGACAAACTTTATCTCACTACTTTATCCAATAAATGTCATTATCTGCTCTCCAGTAACCTACAATATGAGATAAATATTAAACTTATTTCATTCATAGAGTGAGCCATAAGATAGTACAATAGCTATTGTCTATTTGGCCCATAAAAAGGATATAGCTTGTATGCATTTATCCTGGAACTCCCAAAACATGTAATGATCTATATGACTACAACATATATTTAGCTAAGATTTTGCACACAGTCTTTTTCCAACTTTCCTTCTTGAATTAAGATTTTTTGAAAATTTAACAAATAAATAAAAAAATCCATAAGGTGAAATGCAAAATATTTGCATTTTTTATCAAAAATTCGGAGAGGATAAACAACTGTTCAGATTATAACATTGTCATACCTTCATTGTTTTTATACAAAAGCTCTTTTAAAACTCACAGTGGATTTGATGCCAAAATAAACAGTCAACAGTCTGCTTAAGCTGAGGGCTGTCTTTTTAATTTTACTTGTAATAAAACTTGCATTAAATTTTAATGTACAGTTTAAATTAATTGGATGTCAATCAATTTAGTGTTGGGACCTCATATTTAGCTATAACTTAACATCTCTTGTTATATGGCTGTTCTGATTATGGCACATACCCCTTAAACAAAATTCTGGTATTTTGGATTTCATCATTTGAGAAGGAAAACACTAGTTATGATCACATATAAATATCAGTTAATTCCATCTGATAGTCATTGAGATAATGTATGTTTCAAGTGTCCCAGTTTAACACTAACTACCTATACATCACACATGTGACAATGTTATTCTGTGTCAGAACTTTGTGTTTATTACACCCATATTGAACATTGTTTCATGAACGTTTCATTCCTCCAGTGTTTATTGCTGCCTTTAACATATTTTTACACTATATGAGACAAGATATGGTTCACTTTTTAAATTCAGCAAGTCAGGATTAAGTTTCTGAGTAAAAAAACATTGATGATAATGATATTTCAAAAAGATCCAGTGTTTGACTCTAACAGTGTCCCGGGATTTAGAGGATCCCAAAAACTTGGGGAGTCCTAGTAATCCTTAGCTTGGGATTCTATCAAGATCCCTGAAAATAGCCATGAATTGGTTACTGCAATTAGTAACTGCAAATCTGTACCAAAATTGGTTTTTTTTATTAGAGGAATCCCAAACATTAAGGAGGAATCCCTGAATTACTGAATTGGGGTTCCTTTGGGATTCCTGATAAAAACATTTATAGAGTCAAACCTTGGAATAATTCTAATCATAGTAGAGCTTGTTGTCAAGAGATGACTTACCCAGTGCAACATATCCTCAGTCACAGCAGCTCATTTTCTATGTCAAAGAGGAGTCCTAAACTGATAGGCATTCAGTTGATGATAATAACTGATGATCATAGGTTCTTAACCAAATGACAAAACCATCTAACAATGAATTATGGATCTTGCTTTAGTTGTTCCAGAATAAGTTTCCTGCCAGTACACATTCTGTCAACAGAGCCTGAAGAGAACAGTACATTTTTCACCAATAAGATATAAAGGTTTTTTTAACTGAATCCAGTCACTGCAAAACTCAACAGTTAATTACTGTACAGTAAGGTCCTATGAAGATCAAAATTTTACAAGGAATTAACCAAGTCTTACAGGACTGGAAACATTTTAAATGTTTTGATGCATTGAAAGCTATATGCAGATGAGATCAATTATCCCCTGGAAAATGGGTCCTGTTAATCTGAAGATCTACATGAACCTTTTAATCTTTTACAAGATTTGTCCATCGGTCATGTTTTGCAGACGGTGACTAACTGAACCAGTGCAATAGTTGTCCCATTTGTATATTTTTCAACTTTAGCTAAAATACCATAAGTAAAATATAAAAGGTGCAAATTTGAACCTAAAAATTTTTTGCATAACAGAACAATTTCTGACATTCATACACTCTAAAGATAAAACTAAGCCTTGCTCTCACTTAAACTACTCTTATCCATTGGGTCATTTGCCTGACATAACAGCTGAAATCAAAACCCAATGACTTTTCAATTACAGTCTACATTATTAGGATATGAAAATGGTTGCCCAAACATATTGTTTTAGAAGAGAGCTACATATCTCGTTTGTTGATTTTTGATTGCCCAAGAGAAAGTTTTGCTTGTCCCAGCAACCAGACACCCACTAATCATAGACTAAAATTTTACAATATATTTGCCTTAAACACATGGACCATCTGAAAAAAACAACTAAAACTCCAGAATTTTATGTCAGAAACATTTACATAAGAAAAAGGACCCTTACATATTAAGTCCCCAAAATCCTGATTTCATGACCTATCTTGAAAAATAAACTTGTAACCCAAGTAATCAGAAGATAAGAAAAGTAATATACTTACTACTCCATCTAGATTACTGACATATACTGAATGTCTAGTCTCTTCAATCTTAGTATATATACAGCTGTCAATTTTGGACCATTAGTGAAAATCACTTGACTACCTCCTACACTTTGTAACTGAAATACATGTACAAGTATTTTTACAATAAAATGATATTTGATATGGTTGGCACACGGGTGTCAGACACAATTTTCCTTCTTATTGTATATAAAGGGACTCACTAGATGTACAATTAGTAGGAAAATTGTAACCGGCACCTGAGAGATGGCATTTAAAATTTAACAAGAAATGTAATGTTGAATCCACATTAAAGCCGTATTTAAAAACTTTATCGCAAAAATTACTAAGGGCAATAATCCATAATAAAGCTAGGTAGAGTTGTGGTTACTGTCTTATTCTGTTGATCCCATGGTATGCTATCATAGTGTTAAGTTTCATAAAGATCTGAAATAAATGGCAGAGATATATGCTAAATTGAAAACTTTATCTTAATTGTTAATTACACCGGACGTCCGCCAACCCGCCCAACCGCCCGCCCGTGTTTTGCCAAACTATTAGTCAAATTTTTTTGTTGAAAAATCCTGCTAAAAATCCAGGAGAACTTTAAGATTTTAGCATACTTTACATAGCAAAATAAAATTTCTAAGGTTAAAAAATTATGGAACCTTGGGACCAGTCCTGAAAACTGCACCCTTGAATTGAAGTAAAACGAAAGATATTTTCAAACTTAGGTGAGATATTGATTTCCCTCATATGAGAATGCTCAGAAACTAAAATTCTTTTTAAGTGACTTCAGTATCAACAAGTTTGAGCAGGCCGATAATGCAAGCAGTAAGATGAAAACTACCGCCTACAGCAATAAGATCTATCTTACTGTTATTGAGATTTTCTTGTTTCTTCCAAATAGACATTGGTACCTCATAATTTCAACCTGAAATATAAAAAAACAGAGAAAAGAAACCAAAAAGACCTGTTTCTTGTTAAGAGAAATAAAAATGACCTTGGAACTTAATAAAAGCTTATCTTTTCAAACATCTGTTTGCTTGTTGGGTTTAACGCTGTAGCAACACATTATATAACATCGGTCAGTCAACCAACCTACTCACTTCTTCAGAAAAGGATAAATCTCTGCATTTAGCTGTTAACCAACAACTTTGCGCATACTTTCGTCAGTGACTGTACATAATTAAAAATCATTGGTAGAAGGGAGAATGGCCGTAGAAATAATTTCATGACCAAACTCCATGAAAGTATGCCCTGCTTGGGAATCGAACCCACGACCCCTAGATCAGAAGACTTGCGTACTACCAACTGAGCTAGACGGGCAGCATTTCAAAAATCTGTAATCAGTTTATTCTTTAACACTAATTGCAGAAAACATTGGCGTAGTAAGGCATAAATACTTGGTAAATTTTGTAATAAGCCATGTTGTTAAGCACTATTTGACCATCACCTTTTTCTGTAGCTTGATTCTATTTTCACCATAGCCTGAATTGCCTGCCCTTTTTAAAAGATTGCATTGAATTTGAGACAGGGAACCAGACTATTTCTGCTCAAATTCAAAATATTATGTGATACTGTATAATGTTACAGTCAATAACTCTGTATCATAAGTGGGTACTTTCCAAACATTTCTGTCATTTGCACATGATGAAAGTTGCGTTTAGGCTGTAAATGAATTATGAACTTTCTTTACTTATTGGAGTTAACGCCGTATCAACATAATTTAGGTCATTTCATGGTGTCCAGCGCACCTAACCTAGCTTTCCTGTACCATTGTCTATAACCAGTACTCACCTATCCTTCCACAAGGCCGGAAACTTCTCCATATTATCCAATCAATGGAGGAAAATCGACATTATTGTCAAATTTTCATGGAAGGGTATAACCTCCCCAGGTGGGATTCGAACCCGCACCCCCTCGGGCACGAGTATCCAAATCCCGGTGCTATCGACCCAGGTTTTATGAACTTGGTAGCACATCTAGACATAGCTAGTAAAATTCTTTTAGTTACTCCACCAGGGTAATAATTATTAGGTCCAGTCTGGGAATCTAACCAACACCACTGATATCTAAGACATTCTAAGTGAGTTAACAGAGTGGTATGTACGAGTATGTACATCATGTGTAGATTTTGTTTGTTATACTGGCATGTTTTTGTACAAGTAAAATGATTTTGTTTAGCCTACAACTGTTCTATAGCGTTGTTAAAGTGAATACATATGTGCCAATGCTGTGCGAGTCAAATACTTGCTTATAAAAAGAAAACTATGATAGTGTGCTGGTCAAAACAGCTTCTCTTGACATAGGGTAAGGTAGGGCATGGCTTGGTTCAAATAGTGTATGTATAAGCAAAGAAGCTATTTATGGCCGAAAGAAAAACTGAAGTTGTATATATTCAGAATAAACCATTTGTACACCAGTCACATGTGTGTAAGTGAAGATGTAATATAATATAATTCCATTTAAAGATATCTGTATGACTAAGGATAAGAGTAAGTATAAATCACAATGAACTATTTCTGAAATATATTCCATAGACAAAGAAACAGTGACATGTATTGGGTATGTTCATTAATGTATAGTACACTAGATGTTACAAAAAGGAGAAGGGGCATGGCTTACAATCAATTGTCAGAACTACTATCAAGATAAAAAAAATATTTCCAACAAAATGAACATTTTGTGGGGCAAAAGATCTGATTTGTTGCTGGCTTTGTTGCTTGTGATGACGTAATGCCATAGTAGAACATTTGACAAGAGTGCCAATATGATTTGATATTGGTCATCCAAGTTCAAACAATAATTTAGGTAACTGGTGTTAAAACAAAAAAGATGCTGACCAAGCCTTTTGAAGGGAATTAGTATAATAGAAAATGGACATAGTTTAAGCCAAATGGTTATTAACCATGAAACCTTTGAATTTCTGATTGATATACACTCAAAAATAAAATTTAATTTAATTAAGCATAAAAACTTCTAACTTAATATAAAATAAATAGAATACATGAACATGCTTATCAGAAACAATGTTCCTGGAAATTTTCCACTGAACTTCAGGATACAAGAAATAAGAAGAGGATGTGCCAATTACTTAGTCTGAATAAATTAAACATTAATGTAAATCTATTATGATGACTACATCTTTAGTGTTCAAAGCAAAAACAAAATGCCTTAGTAAGTGCTTGACAAGACATGTCAACCTACTGTGCAGTATCTAAATGCACTGTAAAGTAACCAGTACAATCTTAAGCATTGCCTGGCCATGTTTTGTGCCAACATGTCCGCGCAATGTCTATCACTTACAAAACCTTCCACTAAAAATAAAAAAAGAATTCGTTACTAAGATATAAAAATGCGTCAGAAAGAAACAGTAACTACACTTAAATGTATCAATATATCAATTATACAAGTAAAATGCAATTTAAATAAGCCTAAAAATCTGATGTTATATAACTTGGCTCAAATTTAAATCTATTAAGAGAAATTTAAATAGATTCAATATTATTAATATGATTTTAGTGCTCAAAACAAAAATAAAATGACTTTGTAAGTGATTGACAAGACAAGCTAACGAGTACTGTCTTAGCCATTGCTGACCGGCGAAAAATATACCTCCACATTACCCAAAAGAGCAACAAGAAGGCATAAGACCTACTGACCACTCCTAAAAAATGAGTGACCAGAACAATGACAGGTGCTTTCCTCGCCCGTAATTTGTCATGTGCAATGTCTTTCACATACAAAACTCTACACTTAAAAACAATTAAATTCTAAGTTAGATATTAACTTTTATCATAAAAATAGTTACTACTTTAAATGACACAATTTATTCTTGAAAAAACTCTAGTTTAAAAAGATATACTAAAAATTTTTAAGAAACATACAGACATATAACTTTATTGTACAAAAAATACCTTACATCAGATGTAAGAAATAACTTACCAGCGATATTTTAAAAGATTTAATATTAACTTATGTATCTTTAGTGCTCAAAACAAAAATAAAATGACTTTGTTAGTGATTGACAAGACAAGCTAACGAGTACTGTCTTAGCCATTGCTGACCGGCAAACAATATACCTCCACATTACCCAAATGAGCAACAAGAAGGCATAAGACCTACTGACCACTCCTAAAAAATGAGTGACCAGAACAATGACAGGTGCTTTCCTCGCCCGTAATTTGTCATGTGCAATGTCTTTCACATACAAAACTCTACACTAAAAAAACAATTAAATACTAAGTTAGATATTAACTTTCATCATAAAAATAGTTCTTTTTTTAAATGAAACAATTTATTCTTGAAAAAAATCTCTAGGTAAAAAATATACTAGAAAAATTTAAGAAACATACAATCATCAATACTTTATCGTACAAAAATTCCTTACATCAGTTGTAAGAAATAACTTAAAAGTGAAATTTTAATAGATTAAATATTAACCAATGTATCTTTAGTGCTCAAAACAAAAATAAAATGACTTTGTTAGTGATTGACAAGACAAGCTAACGAGTACTGTCTTAGCCATCGCTGACCGGCAAACAATATACCTCCACATTACCCAAATGAGCAACAAGAAGGCATAAGACCTACTGACCACTCCTAAAAATGAGTGACCAGAACAATGACAGGTGCTTTCCTCGCCCGTAATTTGTCATGTGCAATGTCTTTCACATACAAATCCTTACACTTAAAAACAATTAAATACTAAGTCAGATATTAACTTTAATCATAAAAATAGTTGCTTCTTTAAATGAAACAATTTATTCTTGAAAAAAAAAACCACTAGTTTAAAAAAATATTTAAAAAAAATTAAGAAACATACAGACATCAATACTTTATCGTACAAAAATTCCTTACATCAGTTGTAAGAAATAACTTGCAAGTGAAATTTTAATAGATTAAATATTAACCTATGTACCTTTAGTGCTCAAAACAAAAATAAAATGACTTTGTAAGTGATTGACAAGACAAGCTAACGAGTACTGTCTTAGCCATTGCTGACCGACAAACAATATACCTCCACATTACCCAAATGAGCAACAAGAAGGCATAAGACCTACTGACCACTCCTAAAAATGAGTGACCAGAACAATGACAGGTGCTTTCCTCGCCCGTAATTTGTCATGTGCAATGTCTTTCACATACAAATCCTTACACTTAAAAAAATTAAATACTAAGTCAGATATTGACTTTAATCATAAAAATAGTTGCTTCTTTAAATGAAACAATTTATTCTTGAAAAAAAATCTCTAGTTTAAAAAATATACTTAAAAAATTTAAGAATCATACATACATCAATACTTTATCATACAAAAAATACCTTACATCAGTTGTAAGAAATAAAATACCAACGAAATTTTAATATATTAAATATTAACCTATGTATCTTTAGTGCTCAAAACAAAAATAAAATGACTTTGTAAGTGATTGACAAGACAAGCTAACGAGTACTGTCTTAGCCATTGCTGACCGGCAAACAATATACCTCCACATTACCCAAATGAGCAACAAGAAGGCATAAGACCTACTGACCACTCCTAAAAATGAGTGACCAGAACAATGACAGGTGCTTTCCTCGCCCGTAATTTGTCATGTGCAATGTCTTTCACAAACAAATCCTTACACTTAAAAAAATTAAATACTAAGTCAGATATTAACTTTAATCATAAAAATAGTTGCTTCTTTAAATGAAACAATTTATTCTTGAAAAAAAATTTCTAGTTTAAAAAATATACTTAAAAAATTTAAGAATCATACATACATCAATACTTTATCGTACAAAAATTCCTTACATCAGTTGTAAGAAATAACTTACAAGTGAAATTTTAATAGATTAAATATTAACCTATGTATCTTTAGTGCTCAAAACAAAAATAAAATGACTTTGTAAGTGATTGACAAGACAAGCTAACGAGTACTGTCTTAGCCATTGCTGACCGGCAAACAATATACCTCCACATTACCCAAATGAGCAACAAGAAGGCATAAGACCTACTGACCACTCCTAAAAATGAGTGACCAGAACAATGACAGGTGCTTTCCTCGCCCGTAATTTGTCATGTGCAATGTCTTTCACATACAAATCCTTACACTTAAAAAAATTAAATACTAAGTCAGATATTAATTTTAATCATAAAAATAGTTGCTTCTTTAAATGAAACAATTTATTCTTGAAAAAAAAACACTAGTTTAAAAAAATATTTAAAAAAATTAAAGAAACATACAGACATCAATACTTTATCGTACAAAAATTCCTTACATCAGTTGTAAGAAATAACTTACAAGTGAAATTTTAATAGATTAAATATTAACCTATGTATCTTTAGTGCTCAAAACAAAAATAAAATGACTTTGTAAGTGATTGACAAGACAAGCTAACGAGTACTGTCTTAGCCATTGCTGACCGGCAAACAATATACCTCCACATTACCCAAATGAGCAACAAGAAGGCATAAGACCTACTGACCACTCCTAAAAAATGAGTGACCAGAACAATGACAGGTGCTTTCCTCGCCCGTAATTTGTCATGTGCAATGTCTTTCACATACAAAACCTTACACTTAAAAACAATTAAATACTAAGTTAGATATTAACTTTATCATAAAAATAGTTACTACTTTAAATGAAACAATTTATTCTTGAAAAAAATCTCTAGTTTAAAAAATATACTTAAAAAATTTAAGAATCATACATACATCAATACTTTATCATACAAAAAATACCTTACATCAGTTGTAAGAAATAACTTACCAACGAAATTTTAATATATTAAATATTAACCTATGTATCTTTAGTGCTCAAAACAAAAATAAAATGACTTTGTAAGTGATTGACAAGGCAAGCTAACGAGTACTGTCTAAGCCATTGCTGACCGTTGCTTACATTTATTCTTGAAAAAAATCACTAGTTTAAAAAAATATACCAAAAAAAATTAAGAAACATATACAGACATCAATACTTTATCGTACAAAAATTACCTTTCATAAGTTGTAAGAAATATTTTACAAGCAAAGTTCTAAGATTAACAAGAGCTCCGCTGGGCGGGGCATTATACGCCCGTGTGCAGTCCATGCTGTGTTCTATCTCATATAAAGTCCCTGTGACCTTGACCAATGACCCCAGGATCTCAGAATAGGTCCCATTCTTAACAGGAGGGCTATCCAAAGCAAAGATTTTGAGAACCTAGGTACAGCCATGGTTGATTAATCACCGACACAAAGTTTTCCCATACAAACTTCCAGTGACTTTGACCCTGGGGCCTCAGAACCAAAAGTTCTCGCCCTTGACCCAAAGAGTATTGATACATAAAATTTGGTGATCTTAGGTAAAGTTGGTTGTTGGACAAGGTTTTTCCTCATGATTTTTCTTTTGACTTTAACCTTTAACACAGGGACCTAAAACCAAAGGGGCATATGCTAGACATTAAGGCTACCCTTAAATAAGATTTGGAAAACCTACAATGTAGGTACAATTATTATTGAGTTACTGTCCGGAAAATGTTTCAATATGAATTAAGTCCCTGTGACCTTGACTTTTGTCCCTGGGGTTTCCAAATCAAAAGAGAACATCAAATACCAAAGAGCTATCAACACATTACATCTTGACAAATGGGCTGATCCACATAAAATTTGGTTAACCTAGGTACAATCATTGTTTAGTTATTGTCCGAACAAGGATTGTCCATATGATGCCCCTGTGACCTAGATCTTTGACCCAGTTTTGACCCAAAACCAATTGGGAACATCCTTAACGCATGGGCTACCCTCACATAAAATTTGGTGAACTAAATTCATTTTACTTATTAAATATAGCATTATTTCCATGGTCTGCCATTTTGACTTTGTTAATATATTGATTGAACATTTGAAGTCTCTGGTTGGTAATTTGATATCTTCTGGATGATGGTTTAAACTTGACCCAGGGGTTCCAAAATCAATAGGGAACATCCTTGACACATGGGCTACTCTCACATGAAATTTGGTGAACTTAAGTGCAGTCATTGTTGATTTACTACACATACAATGTTTTTCAATATGATGCCCCTGTGACCTTGACCTTTGACCCAGGGGCCCTAAAACCAATAGGACATAACCATGACACATGGGCTACTCTCCTAAAAAAATTTAGTGAACCTAGGTACATTGGTTGTTCAGTTATTGTCTGGACAAGGTTTTTCCATATGATGCCTCTGTGACCTTGACCTTTGGGTCTGGGGGCCCCAAAACCTATTGGGAACATCCTTAACACAAGGGCTACATTCACATAAAATTTTATGAACCTAGGTACAGTCCTTGTTGAGTTATTGTCCAAACAAGGTTTTTCAATATGATGCCTCTGTGACCTTTACCTTTGACCCAGGAGCCCCAAAACCAAAAGGGCATATCCTTGACACAAGGGCTACCCTCACATAGACTTTAATGAACCTAGGTAAATTGGTGGTTCAGTTATTGCCTGGACAAAAGTTTCATTGTTTGCCATTTTGACTTTATAAACATATTGATAGAACATATGAAGTCACTGCTTGGTAATTTGAAATCTTCTGGTTGAAGGTTTATACTTGAACCTGTTTCCCCAAAACTGATAAGGCACATCCTTGACACATGGTCTACTGTCACATGAAATTAGGTGAACTTAGGTACAGTCATTGTTGAGTAATTACCCAGACAATGTTTTTCAATGTGATGCCCCTGTGACCTTGACCTTTGACAAAGGTGCCCCAAAACCAATAGGGCATAACCTTGACACATGGGCTACTTTCATATAAAATTTAGTGAACCTAGGTACATTGGTTGTTCAGTTATTGTCTGGACAAGGTTTTTCCATATGATGCCTCCGTGACCTTGACCTTTGGGTCTGGGGCCCCAAAACCTATTGGGAACATCCTTGACAAAAGGGCTACCTTCACATAACATTTTGTGAATCTAGGTACAGTAGTTGATGAGTTATTGCCCAAACAAGGATTTTCAATATGATACCCCTGTGACCTTGACCTTTGACCCAGGAGCCCCAAAACCAATAGGGCATAACCTTTACCCAAGGGCTACCCTCACATAAAATTTGGAGAACCAAGGTACATTGGTGGTTCAGTTATTGTCTGGACAAGTGTTTCATTGTTTGCCGTTTTGACTTTATAAACATATTGATAGAACATTTGAAGTCACAGCTTGGTAATTTGATATCTTCTGGTTTAAGATTTAAACTTAACCCTGTTTTCCCAAAACTGATAAGGTACATCCTTGACACATGGACTACTCTCACATGAAATTTGGTGAACTTTGGTACAATCATTGTTGAGTAATTATCCAGACAATGTTTTTCAATATGATGCCCCTGTGACCTTGACCTTTGACCAAGGTGCCCCAAAACCAATAGGGCATAACCTTGACACATGGGCTACTTTCACGCCAAATTTAGTGAACCTAGGTACATTGGTTGTTCAGTTATTGTCTGGACAAGGTTTTTCCATATGATCCCTCTGTGACCTTGACCTTTGGGTCTGGGGCCCAAAAAACCTATTGGGAACATCCTTGACACAAGGGCTACCTTCACATAAAATTTTGTGAACCTAGGTACAGTAGTTGATGAGTTATTGTCCAAACAAGGATTTTCAATATGATACCCCTGTGACCTTGACCTTTGACCCAGGAGCCCCAAAACCAATAGGGCATAACCTTTACCCAAGGGCTACCCTCACATAAAATTTGGAGAACCTAGGTACATTGGTGGTTCAGTTATTGTCTGGACAAGTGTTTCATTGTTTGCCGTTTTGACTTTATAAACATATTGATAGAACATTTGAAGTCACAGCTTGGTAATTTGATATCTTCTGGTTTAAGATTTAAACTTAACCCTGTTTTCCCAAAACTGATAAGGTACATCCTTGACACATGGGCTACTCTCACATGAAATTTGGTGAACCTAGGTACAGTCATTAGTGAGTTATTACCCGGACAATGTTTTTCAATTTGATGCCACTGTGACCTTGACCATTGACCCAAGGGCCCCAAAATCAATAGTGCATATCCTTGACACATGGGCTACTCTCACATGAAATTTGGTGACCCTAGGTACATTGGTGTTTCATTTATTGTCCGGACAAAGTTTTTCCATATAATGCCCCTGTGACCTTGACCTTTGAACCTGGGGCCCCATAAACCTATAGGGCGCATCTTTGACACATGGGCTACTCTTACATAAAATTTGGTGAACCTAGGTACAGGCGTTGTTGAGTTATGGTCCGGACAAGGTTTTTCAATTTGATGTCCCTGTGACCTTGACCTTTGACCCAGGGGCCCCAAAACCGATTGGGAACATCCTTGACACATGGGCTTCTCTCACATAAAATTTGGTGATCCTAGGTAGATTGGTTGTTAAGTTATTGTCAGGACAAGTTTTTTTCCCATATGATGCCACTGTGACCTTGACCTTTGATGCAGGGGCCCCAAAACCGATAGGGAACATCTTTGACACATGGGCTACTCTTACATTAAATTTGGTGAACTTAGGTACATTGGTGGTTCAGATATTGTCCGGACAAGTTTTACCTATTTTAAGTCCCAGTGACCTTGACCTTTAACCCTGGGGTCTCAAAATCAATAGGGAACCTCCTCCACCCAAGGGCTATCAACACATAAATTTTGAGGAACCTAGGTTCATCCTTTCTTGAGTTATCATCCGGACAAGCAATTGTCCACGGACGGACAGACGGACAGACGGACAGACGGACAACAGCATAACATAATACGACCGTTTTTTCAAAACGGGCGTATAAAAAATAACCTACAAGCAAAATATGAAGTTGAAAATGAAAAAGTCAAAGTGTTAACTTTATATAGAAAAAAACAACATGCGAACACATCACAGACTCTATATTTTTCAATCAATCTTCAATTGAACAAAGTCTAGAGTCAATCCCATGAAAAACCTTTTGTAAAACATTTTAAATAAATAACCAAAATCAAATGCAAAAAGATAACCTATAAGCAAAATTCTAAGATTGCTAAATAAACTACCAAAAAAATTGTTTAATAAGGGAATAAAAGTAAAATAAAGAAAAAACAAGCAAACACATCATGAACTCCATAAATATCAATTGGAGAGGTAAGACTCGTGACCAAGTCATATTGACCATCTCCATTTGTGATAATTAAAGTCTTCTATCGTTAGACTAACGCCCCAGGTAAAAAATTTGCTGAAACCACAGGAAATGCAAATTGCTGAATGCTTTCCATGCATTGAATGTTTACAGTTGACTTACCAATGACAAGATAGAAAAATAGGAAAATATACAAAGACAAAGTAAGAATGGGTATGTGTATTTGAAAGATTTAATGTGTATTGCATACTACAACATGCATTTCTATCTTAATAATAGGTTTGTGTATACTAAAGCATGAGAAGATAGAAAAAGATTCAAAGGAACAGAAAGAGTTGGTACATTTTAGGACATATTGAATGTGCATATCACCACATGAACTGCATATCACCACGATTTTTTTAAAATTATATATGTATGTTTTACTGTATACTTACTCATGATAAGAACAGGTGATGGGAAAAAATTCAAAGAAACAGAAAGAGTTGGTACATTTTAAGACAGATTGTATGTTAACTGAATATAACCACATGAACTTTTAACACAATATATGTTTGTTTTACTGAATACTTACCCATGACAAGAAAGTATGATTGGAAAAGATTCAAAGAAATAGAAAGAGTAGATATATGGTACATGTATATGATAAATTGAATGTTTACTGCTTACTGTCACATTAATTTTTACATTGATTATGTTTTTGTCTGTACACTATCCCGTGGAAAGATGGAATAAAGTAAAAAGTCTGCTATTACTGTCCATGCTAAGCAACAGTTTTAACAATTTCTCCATGCCTGAAGAGAATAGAACAAACAGGAAAGGTACAGAAAATTGTATTGGTTACTAACTTACAATATACATGTATGTCCAAGGTTTGTCAAGACCTGAGTATTGTTTTCATAACATTAAGGGTATAATGTGTTATACAGCAAGAAATATAGAAGTGATTTTACCATGCGTTATTTTCAGTTATATAAGGCATACACAATCAGAATGTGTCATACAGCGACAAAGAAAGAAGGGATTTTTCCATACATTATTTTTCTGTTATATAATGCATACACAATAAAAATGTGTCATACAGCGACAAAAAAGCGAGTTTATCATGTGTTATTTTCAGTTATGTAATACATGCACAATAAAAATGTGCCATACAGCAGCAAAGAAAGAAGCAGTTTTTCCATACATTATTTTCAGTTATATAATGCATACACAATAAAAATGTGTCTTACAGCGACAAAGAAGCGATTTTATCATGTGTTATTTTCAGTTATAAAATACATTCACAATAAAAATGTGTCATACAGCGACAAAGAAAGAAGCAGTTTTTCCATACACTATTTTAAGTAATATAAGGCATACACAATCAGAATGTGTCATATACAATACAATGACTAATAAAGACATGATTTTATCACATATTATTTTTATGTAAAAAATGCATACACAATGGAAATGTGTCATACAGTTTCAATAAAAAAGCAATTTTATCATGTACTATTATCAGTTTCCTGGTGTATAATTCATACATAATGAAAATTTGTCATACAGCGACAAAGAAAGAAGCAATTTTATCATGAGTTATTTTCAGTTATATAATGCATACACAATGAGAATGTGTCATACAGAGACAAAAAGTGATTTTATTAAGTGATGTTTTCAGTTATATAATGCAAACAGAATGAATGTGTGCCATACAGCGACAAAGAAAGAAGCAATTTTATCATGTGTTATTTTCAGTTATATAACGTATACACAATGAGAATGTGTCATACAGAGACAAAGAAAGTAGCAATTTTCCATACATCATACAATGCACACACAATATGAATGTGCCATACAGCCACAAAGAAAGAATAGATTTTTACCTTGTGTTATTTTCATTAGTAAAATGCATGCACAATAAAAATGTGTTATACAGCGACAAAGAAAGAAGCAATTTTATTATGTGTTTTTTTTTCAGTTATACAATGCATGAACAATAAAAATGTGTCATACAGCGACAAAGAAAGAAGCAGTTTTTCCATACATTATTTTTCAGTTATATAATGCATACACAATGAAAATGTGTCATACAGGGACAAAGAAGCGATTTTATCATGTGTAATTTTCAGTTATATAATGTATACACAATCAGAATGTGTCATCGAGAGACAAAGAAAGAAGCGATTTTCCATACATTATTTTTCAGTTAATTAATGTATACACACTATAAATGTGTCATAAGGTGACAAAGAATAAGTGATTTTACCATGTGTTTTTTTCAGTTGTAAAATGCATACACAACAAGAGCACTGCTAGGCAGAGCATTACATGCTCGAAAAAAGTTGTTTTTTGTTAAGATGATGCATTTGTAAGACATGAGAATATTTCATATATACTGTGAGCCAAATGGAACTTAAGTTATGCTCTGAAAACTGTTTTCAGTTTTTAGGTAACAGTGACCTTGACCTTTGACCTTGTAACACCAAAATCAATTGGGGTCTTTTACTGGATATGGACAATCATCGTATGTAGTTTGAATATTGTGAACCAAATGGAACTTAAGTTATGCTCTGAAAACTGTTTTAAGTTTTAAGGTAATAGTGAGCTTGACCTTTGACCTTGTGACCCCAAAATCGATAGGGGTCATCTACCTGATATGGACAATCATCCTATGAAAGTTGAATACTGTGGGTCAAATGGAACTTAAGTTATGCTCCGGAAACAAAATTGCTAACGGACGGACGGACGCCAGGGGGTATAACACAATATGTCCGAAAATCTTTCGGGCATATAATTATGAAAATGAAGCTTAAATTAAAGCACTTACTCAATCTGTATTACTAACAAAGCATTAAAAGAGTTATAAAATAATTATTTGTAAAAATAATAAAATAACTGCACTTATCTTTTTTCTGATGACCATAAATTTCTTGTTCATAATCATCTAAAACAATCATCCACACAGTTATATTGTATATCTGAAATAATAAATAAAACTTGAAAGAACAGACTGGGTAGTGCTAATGAAATTGTAAAAGGCTGATCATGGCCCAACTCTCTTTTAACAAAAAAAACCCACAAAAACACATAAGTGCAGTCAAATGACAATGCAAAGTACATGGCAAGGCCTATCTTTAAGCTTAAGTGCTTTCAGGACTAAGTTTTTCAAAGGCAATAAATCAGTCAAAAAGTCAAATTCATATTTGTAAAATAAGAAAGGGGTATGACTTCAAAAACAAACATTATTGTAACATTACTTCACTGAGATGTAGTATGAATGAATAACCCTTTACTGGTTACGACATGTGTGAAAAGTAGCCATTTTTTCACCATTACACGCTAGGGCTATTTCAAGATGCTCTAATTTCATTACTAATTATCATACAGTTATGCAACTTGGCCAAGTTCTTCCCTGGGTGAATGTCTTTCAGAAAAACCAAGTTGAGCCCCGATCCCCGTTACCATGGCAATGCTGGGGCGGAGCAAAAACGGCAAAAAATGCAATTTTCGCTCTTTTTCCACCCCACGTTTGCACTTCAAACAGTAATATTTTCCGAAATTGAGGTCTAAAGTGCCAGGTCTTTTCAGATACTGAAAACATGTTTTCTTATCAGCATTTGGCGCCATTTCTCTGCACTCAATGACCCCGATTTTTTTTCTGGCGATGAGGGGCGCTGCGCCCCCTTCAAACCCCAGCAACAAAGGGGGGCACATCCCCCCTTCGGAACCCCCCTGAGACATCAATTGATGGGGGAGGCGCGCGAAAACGAGCTCATTTTTTTGGGACAACTATCCTTTAGTGAATTCGCTTAATCCAGTTAAAAAACACTGGGGTCTAGACACGTAAAAATGCGGGATTGAGCGGTTAAGGGTTAAGCAAACTAACTTCTGCGATATTAACTTCAAATAAAACAAATTTATACATTAAATGTTACAGCATAAAGGGGCATAACTCAAAAAATAATTCATGACTAGCCCTTAAAATTTGTGTGGATGTGGTACCAATGAATAAGTGTACCACCTTACAGTTACATACCTTGATTAGCACAAAAATATTTCAGTTTAAACATTTTAACTTTAGTTAATTAGAAGTTAAAAAAGAGGCACAACTGCAAAAATAATTCTTCCACAGTTACATCCTTTGTAAGCCTCATAGATATAGTCCAAAATTTTCATCTATTTTATTTTTTTTGGATTTAACGCTGTGTCAACACAATTTAGGTCATTTTACGTCATCCAGCGCACCTAACCTAGCTTTCCTGGACCCTTGTCAATAAGCAGTACTCAACTACGCTTCCACAAGGCCGGAAACTTCCCCATATTATTATATAATTAGTGGAGGAAAATTTACATTATTGTCAAATTTTCTTGGAAGGGTATAACCTCCCCAGGTGGGATTCAAACCCGTACCCCCTTCGGGGCACAAGATACCGAATCCCGGCATGCTACCAACTGCGCTACCAATCCGGGTTAAACTAAAAGGGTTTGGGGTTTTTATAGGATAGTGTGGTTTTTACAGGTTTGTTCTGTAAATCATGCTTCTCTAATTGCCAATTGATGATAATTTTATTGTTTTCTACAGCCTACTTTTAAAACATAATTAAACTGAGGAAGCCAGGCCCCTTCCCCATATACTGAAAACTGTCCTGATGTAGAACTTTTCAACAATTAGAATTTTAACACTAGTAAATGAAAGAATGTTATAGCAAGCATCTATCACAGACTAATAAACTAATTACTATTTTATTCTAATAAGTAAACAAATTTGAGAGGAAAGGGAGACAACTGGATTGTAATTATATACTAAAAAAGAAACCTATTTCCAAAGGGGGCTGCCATTTTGAAAAACAGAGGGATTCTGACTGATATGGCGAGCAGTGGTGCAATTTGCTACTTCGTTGCAGACCGTTATTTATTAAATCACTACGTAGGGATACATAAGGCTAGTGTTGCAGAACAGGCTCAATGTACCAAGTTTATTATTTTAACCAAATACAAGTAATGATCCAGAATTAACCAGACTGGTAACCTCGAGTCAACAATTTTTACCAAATATAAATAATTTATGCGTCAAAAGAAAGAGCAATCATTTTCTATTTAATACTCGAAATACAAAACAGAAATTTGTGTGCCGAGGATTCGAAGCAAATGATCAATGATTAATGAATCAATTCAGAATGGGACAAAAAAGGTAGAGGTTATCTAATGTGCTTCATGGTGTCATTCTAGTATTTATCTAGAAAGAGAAATTGATGAGAAGCAAGGTCTGGTTACCTTATATGTAACTGCTGTAGATTACATTAGTCCCAAAGGGGTACTGGTTCAAATTCCACCTGGGGAGGTTATACCCTTCCATAAAAATTTGCCAATATTAAATATCAATTTTCTTTCATAACAATATGGTATATGCAGAAGTTTCCAAGCTTTTTGAAGGGTACTGGTTACAGCAAAGGGTCATAGAAAGCTAGGTTATGTGCCCTGGACGCTGTAAAATAACCTAAAAAATTGTGAAAAAAGGGCTGCTGCGAGTATCCAAGTACTTAGGTATTTGCAATCCCGACCAGAATATCGAGTACAACAAGTAAATCTGTGAGCTAATGCTCACTAGTGGTACCCCCGCAAAAATCTAAAAATATGCGACAAACAGGAAGTAGATGAGCAAGGAGCATGAAATCGCTTTACACCACATGGGACAATGGGATGAAGCAATATGCAAAGTATTAGGCTGCTGCATGTTATAGTTGCTGAGAAAACTGCGACGGAAATTTTGTAACGGACGGACACACGCACGCACTGACAAGGGTAAAACAGTATACCCCCCTCTTCTTCGAAGCGGGGGTATAAAAATATTTGCCACATCGGAAATCGCCTGATCGTGATCTATTTTTGGAAATGGTGAAAGAACATTTTCAGCATAATTACCATTGAAAACGGGCCACACTACTTATGAAAATTAATTTTATTTAGTTAATTTAATTCAAAATTTTAATAGATACACATTTAAACAAAAATGTTTTCACTGAAAATGCCCATCAACATCTGGTAATAGAAATGTTAGGGAATCTATGGTTTTCGATACAGTAAAAGTTTAGAACTGTAATTCTTAACATTTTTTCATCATATGAGATCCTGTATATGCTTCTCTATTAACAGATGATTCATGGTTCGATTGGTGAATCGCTACACATGACTTGTGGGCCAGATCGGATCGCCACTATCTCAATGATCCACAGTCCTAGTTATACATTTAAATAAAGTATGTAAATAAACAGTTAACGTACCATGCAAGCCATGTCTATCACTTCTCAATCATCATTTAGATGATCTATCAGTTGTGTCACAATGTCACAAAACTCACATAACCACTATTGTTGCCATGGACACAATCATGAAACCATCATTTAAATCATCTATCAATCTTTATTTATTACAGTATCTGAGTGTTGTTGTGTCACAATGTCACAAAACTCACATTGCCACTATTGTTGCCATGGAAACAAATCCATGATTCTACTCAGGATGAAATACAATCTGCAATGACACAATATTTTGTGGTCATTTATCTGAAATACTCTTGTAGTGAACTTTTCAAACAAATACAATTACATAATTCATAGAGGCACAGGGCCATTTCAAGAGGGGTTGTTAGTAGGGGCCCAGGTGGGCTTGAGTGGATCTAACTGCTCGAGTGTTAATCTAGCTGTAGACAACAATACAGTGCTCAGTAAGATCAATTTTATTGCCGTTTCTGCTGTTACTGATGTCACTGTTACCTATACATTCATTATTATAGTACAACCAAGGTCAGTGGTACAGTAGGTAGCATGGCTGGATTTTGAATCTAGTGTCCGAAGAGGGTACCGGTTCAAATCACATCCCGGGATGTTAAACCCTTCCATGAAAATTTGACAATTATGTCAATTTTCTCCATTGATAAGTTATATGGAGAAGATTCCAGCCTAGTGGAAGGGTAGGTGATTATTAGTTTTAGACAATGGTCCAGGAAAGCTTGGTTAGGTGTGCTGGGAGCAGTAAAATAATCTAAAAAATTGGGTTGACACAGAGTTAAACTAGGTATGAATAAAATAAATATAACAGATTTTCAACCAAACAATATATTATAAAATGTGTACAGCAATATCTGCACAGCTCATGAAGATCTTGGACAACATTGTGAACAATAAAAGTGTACCTCTCCCTTCCCTGCTGCTTGATGGCAAATTAGCAGGTTCAACTTTGCGTTAGTCACATGGTTGCTATAATTGTAACGTTCAACTTCAAGTCCTCCTATCTCTTTCTCTCTGGTCTGGATCACGATGTGAACGCTCGGACACCTTTCGGCATGTACGCAGCGGGAAAGAGGACAACTGAACAATGGAGGATTATACAGCATGGTAAAATGATAAATTTACAGATATTCATATAAATATTGGATAAAACAGGAAAAAAACTTACCAAATTTCAATTAAAATATATCCAAACACAATAACATAAGAGCTAAAGTTATTAAGAACTTAAAAATTACAACCACCACGCCGTATTCCAAATCAACCACGCCTGGGGCGATGTTTATTTAGCGACGAAAATCCAGCCAATCAGATTAAATCCTTTATACCGCGTGATCACTCAGGTATGTAAAACACGGGTTTTGCGCTTTCATTACTCTGGCTATGTAGTTTTTGCCGTTAATTTTCTAATTTCGTTCGTCCACACGTACATACACGACAAAACCGGTTTTGCATTGATAAAGAAGCGTGTTTACAAGCAGACGACTATATGATCATAAACACATTTCCATTAATTATGTTGAAAAATAAAAATGTCTTACAAAATGGAAATCGTGGTACTTCGAAATTTCATTATTAATAAAGTGTATAATAATGCCTGTCAAACAGGACCGGATCCAGATTGGCCGTGAGAGGGGGGACACATGGGGACCAGTGGGTTCGGAAGGGGTACCCCCTCCCGACTTTATATATGAATTTGTTTTATTTTTTGCATGTGAAAGTTGCAAAACTGAGCACTTTTTAAAAAACACATTAAGGACTATGTAATTTACGAATGTCCTTCATGACTTTAAAATAGGTGTGGTTGCAATAATTGAGATTTACAAATAATTTTCATAAATTTCAGTTTTCATTTTAATCCTAATGAAATAAATAAGTAAGTTTAATAGAAAAAGTATCAAAAAAGTGGTTTAGTAATATTTATTTTTTATGAAAAAAGTGAGTTTAAACATGTAAACTTTTGTGCAAGTTTACATGAAGTACAGTGAAAACAGTTAAAATAAAATCTTCCAATCAGATTGTGTACACCTCCGTACAGATGCACTAAGAGTTAAAAATACAAATTAATTCATACATTGTCTGAAATCAGTATAATAAAATATCTCTATATACTAAAATTTATAAATTTCAACATGTCCAAAATATAACTTTACACAAAAGAAGTAGTACAAACAAAAAGTACGGTGTCCAATAATGGACACAGGTAATGAAAGGTACACACTTAAAATAGGTATAATTCACTAATGTCATTATTGAACGGCCTGTTAGCGGAAAACGTTTCAGGCAAACAGCAAACGGTTTAAGTATATAGTACGCGAGTATGAAACAACCTGAAACAAAATAGTTCCAGTATATTGTGCAAATTAGTAACTGCCATAACATCGAAGTCGGCGGTGTTACTCCTGTTGATTTAGATCAATAAATGTACACACAAAAAACAAGTTAACAAGAAAACAATTCCTCCTCTCCGAATTCTTCTAATAAATTAAAGTAAAGGTTCTCTTGTCCACTATCTTTCAACGTTCGCGCTTCAACAGATCGTTCAATTAACCGTTCATAACGGTAACGGTGATTGACTAACGTTAATTGCTTACTGAACGCAGGACTGATAAAGAACTGGGACTGTTTCATAAGAATCTTACGTAAGATAGCGAAATTTCCGAAATAACTTACTTACGTTGAACTTAAGTTTACGATGAGAGAATTTCAAAGACGCACTCGAAACTTAAAATCTTTGCTACAATACGATCTGGCTTAAGTCAACGTCAAGTAGCGAAGCCTTCAAATTTTGGTCACATGATTTGTTGTTAACAATACATTATAAACTACAAAACATTTAAAGAATACAATATGTTCCACATACTTCAACGAACAATTTCACAAACGGAGATTAGAAGTCTCGAAGAAAATGCACGAGGGCTATACCGAGCAACCATACTCTTGATTTTTCAATACACGGCCAATTTAAACAAAGGTGGTATGACACAATAAATGGCCATCTGCTAACAAAACATTGACCAATTTAAGACGGAACCGATGGATGTCAAAATAAAGTAATTAGGCACAAAAAAGTTCCCACGTGGCGTCAAATAAATACCTTAAAACAATAAATCATCAAATCTACAGACATATATAGTAATAACTTCATAAAAAATAAACCATTCTTAAGACATTTCATCGAAATCTTGCAATCTTTAGATAGAAGTTCAGTTCGCGTATGTACACACGTTTTTGTGATTAGCCTCTGACTTCCGCAAAGATGTGTAATGAATAAGTTTTTAATACACACAAAATGGACGCCCAAATTTTGATTACAGAGCCCACTTATTTGTTTGTTCATATATGTAAATTCAGTCACAGATATAGAAAATGTAAGCCTCAGTGCATCTAGAGTAATATTAGTGCATTCAATATCTGCATATGTATTCTGAATTTGTTTGCTAGAATAAAAGGAAACTTGCACAGAAAATAACGTATTTATTTCTGTATTCACAGGTGATGTGAAGTACCTACGATAACATTGCCTGGTCCAAAAGATTTCAGGCAAGAGGGATGATTAAACAATATGATATTTTTAGCATTGCGTTCACCCTAACCAACTTTTTGAGGGCCGGTACTTAAAGGTACCTTTCTGTAATTTCAACTTTTACATAGTCCTTAAAACAGATGAAATGAGGCTCAGTCAGACCAGTTTTATGAATGAATTGTACGGTCCGTCCAACTGCAGTACACGTTTCTCATAATAGAGTTGTCTCAGTTGGCCATATTGCTAGTCTTTTCTGGTGGTGTCTTTCACAAGTTTGAAGGATGTGGTCCGTGGTTTGGTTATCCTCACCGCATGGACATGTAGCTTTTGACGTCAGCTTCAGCTTTTTATGCATATGCCCATTTATATAGTCAGTTATTTCCTGTCCTGAGTCTCACAATTACTTCTTGTTCAGGTCTGTTTCATGCTAATTCCAGTGAAATTAAAAATCTGTCCCCCTTATACATAGTTGGAAGTATGGAGTCTTTGGTTGGGGAGACGAAAAAAATGTTGTCAACAAAGCAAAGTTGAGCACTTATGAATACACCTAAAGGATAAAATTGAGCGCTAGAAAATCTATGTTCTTTACACACGCATTTGAATGTTTATGTTTAATTTGTTGGTTTGATATAATCAGAGACATAGATAACATCTAATTCCCTGATATAATCTAGTTAATTTCAAAAACTAATAATCATTTTTTTCACATACAATGCCGATATTTCGTAAAATTATGCATGTTAATTTTAAGTTGTGGTAATTACAATGCGAGTAAAATAAAAATATGATAGAAAGATACACATATCTTCAACTTCATCATCAATATTATTATAATCAATATTATCATCATCAATATTATTATCATCATCAAATTAGTGTCATCCCCAATATCATCATCATAAAGATCATCATCATCATCAATATTATCATCATCAATACCATTAGTGTCATCATCAATATCATTATCATAAAGATCATCATCATCATCAATATTACCATAATCAATATTACCATCATCAATACCATTAGTGTCATCATCAAAATCATAATCATAAAGATCATTTATACATGTATCATTATAAATATTATCATTATTATCAACATCATCAATATCAATACCATCTACATCAACATCCTTCTCCGGAACATCATTATCATTAAAAATATCACCATAGATATCTCCATCATTGGTGTTTTTATTATTATGCTCAAGTAATAGAATCCGTGGAGCTTGGTCATGAAATTATTTCTACAGTCATTCTCCCTCCTACCAATGATTTTAATTATGTAGGGCAGTTGTCAGTCACTGATGAATAGTATGCCCTTAGTAGTTGGTTAACAGCTAATTCCAGAGATTTAGCCTTTTCAGGAGTGAGTAGGTTGAATGACCGCCATTATTTGACCTATAAAATGTGTTGCTACGACGTTAAACCCAACCCAACAAAACAAGCTAAACAAGTATTATAATTAGAATCAACAGCAATGCTAGATTATCTTCCAAGAAGCTTGCTAACTGCACACATGTCAGATCTCAATTCACAAGTAAATCTCTAATTGAAAATGTATTTTCTAGGGAAAAATAAACAACCAAGATCATAAGTTGAATTTAAAATTTTATTTTTTTATATCTTGTAACATTGTACACAACAAATTTTTGTATCACATAAAAAGTGCATGATGTAATATATAATATATATAACAAGTTTTTGGTATACAAAAAATAAACAGACACAGCTAAAAATACTTTAATACTAAAATATTAAAAAACAAAAATCCAGCAGATATATATCGTTTGCATAGATCTACAATATGGACGGATAAGGTTTATATCGCGAGTTTAGCGCAAAATGATCGTAACTCAAGTTAAAAATAGAGTGAGCTACGACCCTTTCGCACTAAGCCTTGATATGTAGAAATGTGAAATCTGATAAAATAAAGAGATCTGAAGATGTATTATAATTAACATAAAAATCAGTCAATACTAAACTTCCAGCTCCCACCAAAATGGCAAAGAACTTAAACATGTACATGTGTATATCTAAATAGTTTTGCAAATAATCAGTATTCAAGGTTCACTGTTCTGATAGGGACCAGGGACCGGTAGTACATTTGTATCAACTGTCTTGAAATTATTCTAGTTAAAATTCTTTCTATACTTTATACTGTGAAAATTTTGATAATATGCTCCCCAAGGACCATACTTCCACCTTTATAAGGGCTAAGAATGAATATTTCCTTATTCTCAGTATTTTTTTCTATCTAAAGATTTATTCATTCTTGACCTAAAGTAAAGATGGAAATACGGCCATTGGATAACAGTTAGTTTGCTTCTATAAAACCTTTCTCATATACAGACATTCAAAAGGTCTTCATTACCAAGGGAATTTATTTGTAAATTTATAAGCTCAAACTTAAACTGAAAACAAGCAAAAAACCAGTGAAGTTATAATATAATTTTAAAGCAACAAAAAACAAACATACACGTTAGACAGAAAGATTATGCAGGCACTACCAAGGTCACAATACATAGAGACAGGTCAGAGCTAAATTAGTTTATATGCATGTAATATATTGAAGGATATAGACTAGTTAAGCACTGACACATTGCCATTTGAATTAATTAAAAGCTGATTGATTTGATAACATAATTACAGGATGAAAAGAGATTATCTTTGACAGAA
This sequence comes from Mactra quadrangularis, assembly GCA_025267735.1. Lineage (NCBI taxonomy): Eukaryota > Metazoa > Mollusca > Bivalvia > Venerida > Mactridae > Mactra > Mactra quadrangularis. The sequence continues at coordinate 15,793,496 of CM046300.1, forward strand.
GAAATTATGAACTTAAAATGTATAAATAACAGTACATGTATATGTAATATAAGCAAGTTAACATTGGACTGCTACTAGAAAAAATATTTCAATATCATTAATAGCTTGTTCACTTTGTCAAAATTAGAGTAAAATTATTTCAATATCAAGCATACGTCTAAACTTAGAAAAATGTCAACATTATTTCCTTATATATGTATAATAATAAAATCATCAAAAAAAGCACACTAAATTGTAAAAACCTAGAGCACCATACAAAATATACATATATATATATATATATATAATTATATTATAATAAAATGAGATAAACTAATCAATAGGCTATCAACATATAATTTGAGGGTTGCCCACAAGACCGTAGTAAGTACATTGTGTAAAAGAGCTAGTTACTACAGTCTTGCAGACAACCCTTGTGAACTGTTTAGTACAGTCCAACTAAATTTCTCTTAATCTTGTCAAACTTCTTAAAATAAGTAACAACTTGTTGAAAAACTTCCCCTACATGTTAACAAACTCCATGTAGAAGCAGTCAATGGTTTAAAGCACAGATGAGAAAAAATGAATTTAAAATCCCATGATACTCAGTACTGTCTGTCTTACTCTGATAAAAATAGCTTGACTGAATCACCATATCAGGGGCTTAGAGCAAAACGGTCGTGCTCAATATAAAGAAAGTGTGAGTTACAATCATTTTGTGCTAAGCCCCTTGTATGCTGTAACAATTAAGTGTAGATGTTACCTTATTTGGGTTTAAGGCACACCAAGACATAAAAATATGTATCAAGTTAGATTTGTCAATCAAAAGATGTAATCAAGAACTCATAATATTGGGATTTCCCACCAGCACTGGTATAGAGTACTAACATTTTTTTACCCATTATTGCTGAAATTCAAGAAAATCAAAATTAATCGTAAAGTTCTCCTAACACATATTTTTCAATAAAATGTAACAAGTTTGCATGCATTGCAGGGAAACCCCATTAATTCAAATTCCAGATGAAATCTAAATATACCAATTGTACAAACTATGTGTTAATATTACTCCACAAAAAAAATAATATTAAAGGGTTGTAAAGATGAATTGAGTACAAAATATATTAAAATCTAGAAGTATTCCCGTAAATTACCATTTAAAAGGAAAAGTTCATTTCCAATAGTACATAGATACGCATACCTCTTTAATTATATCTTTACACCTTATATGTAGCTAAAATATCAGGAAATAAATTTACGAAATTTACATGAGGGCATTGACCAACTAATAAATTTATTCAAATTGGTTTGGTACATTCTGTATTTAAATTCAATACACATGGCATCTTCCAACAAGTAACACATGGTCATATTATAAAACAAGAAATGAAATGGAGAAAACACATTAAAGCTGGCATTAAAAATTTTAATGCAAAAATTACAAAGGGAAATAATCCATAAAAAAGGCAGGTAGAGTTGTGGTTACTTTCTAATTCTATTCATCACATGGTATGTTATCATTGTATGAAGTTTCATAAAGATCTGTCAATAAATGGCAGAAATATATGGTAAAGAAAAACTTAAACACAATTGTTAAGGACACCAGACGCCCGCCCACCTCTGTTGTGCCCAACTTTTAGCTGAATTTTTTCGTTGAAAAATCTGGCTAAAAATCTAACCAAAACATATTCTTTCAAATGGCAAGCCCCTTTAATACCTCTACACATAATTTCTCAAATTGAAAATTCTAACTACCTGTATAACCCTCAAATTGAAAATTCTAACTACCTGTATAACCCTATTTTATCCTACCCCAAACTGATCTTTTAGAAGGAAAACCTATTGACCAAATAAACCTATCTTTATTCGGCACCGTTGCTTTATTCGGCAGTCACGTGACTACGCATTGACGGACTACTTGTCTGCATAATCATAACATTGGGCATCAAACGCGGCTGCGTTTTATTCTTTTAACGACAACCTTACAAATATAGATTCTATTTTACACAAAATAATCTTATAAGGGATTTTACAAACAATTTCAATATAAATCTTAAATCACTTACTTCATCATTCAAATTTAACAAAAACTCAATCGTAAACGCCGTACAGTGCCTAAGTTCTAACTCCTAAATTTGTGTTTAAATCCTTTCTGTGTATAAGTTGACGAATATCCAGCCATTATACAGTAAATACATAGGTTGACTATTGTTTTACCAAAGCCAAGCCACGCATAAATTGAATATAATGAAACTGGCTTCAAAAAATCATCATCGTCATTCACGACACAGACCGTCCTGGCCATTTTCTGAAAATTGTTGACATCTTTCAGCGTCGCTGGCTCGCTGCGAATGTATTTCCCTTAATAATCCTTTCATCCATGTATCCTATCGTCTATTTAAAGTTTGAATAACAAATTATCCTGATAATATTGGTTAAATCCATGATAAATAATAGAAAACGCGTCAAATGATGAATCCTACAAACGCTCCTAAATACGACCGCCATGTTGACAACAAACTTTGCTTACATGACGTCATAAAAACTGATTCGTCCTCGGAAAATTCGCAAGTGATTTATTCGTCCAAAAATGAATTTTTCCTTGTTTATTTATAAACCGAGTTTATTTTAGTATTTTCTCTTCTTCTTTCATTTAAAATATTGCCTTTACTAATATATAATGGAGTCAATAATCGGGATTATTTCTTGATACGCAAACAGTTAAAAGACCGTTTAACACAATTACTGCGATTCATGCGCGGCCATGATCTGAATTTAAAGCATGTTAAACGCAGAATTTTCGGATTTTAAATTAGTCATTCAAGCAAATGCGAGTAGGATAAATAGAATATTAGGTTAGTGTCAATCTGTACTTAGTTTATCCGGCTCGTCTCCAAAAGGTTTATTCGACTCGGCAAGCCTCGCCGAATAAACCTTTCTCCAACTTGCCGGATAAACTAGATACAGATTGGCACTAACCTAATATTCTCTATATAATCATCCCGAATTAAACCTTCACTAGTTCGAAAATCGAAATTTACTAGTGCTTCACATTGAATCAGCCAGCAAAGACCCTTACGTCAATCATTACACCAGGGTATTGGTCAGGTTATTTTTTTAAAAGGATACAGAACCTTATTTTATAAACAAATGTAGTAGATCTACATTAGGGAAATTTTTATCACCATTTAATTGACAGAGGAAAGGATTAAAAGTAGACTCCATATTTGGGAAATACAGCATAATTTTTATGAAATATTAGAAGGTGAATGCGCCATAAATGGCCCCTTTTATACAGTGGAAAAAAGCCATGTACATGTATACAATATAAAACCGAGCCGATTGCTTTTGCTTTACCATAGGGAGAAACAAGGACCAAGGCTTCCATGGTTACAGTCCATTTTTCTATATAAAATATATAAATGCAAAGGCACCATTGACTCAGCAACCACATATAAACCCTCTCAGTTATATTTTAACACATAAAGTCACCATAGAATTATTCATGTTTTGACAGTTGAGAAAAGAAACAAACAGTAAAGATAGTTTGTAAAAAAATTTTTTTATGTAAACAATACAATGAACTAACCCATGACAGGCAACGCCCAGCTTGACAATATTATACAATTTGATATGTTTTATAAGAGTCATGTTGGTGTCAAGGTAAAGCATTAGAACTACCATTACTGGCATGATTGACTAAGGGAGGTGGTTTACCCCCACACTAATTTTGTTAAAATGAACTATACAACTTTTATTTTCAATATGTCCCTACTTCTGAAATGGATTGATTCATTTTTATGTTTACATGTACACGTTTTGTTATTTGCTTGAACTATACATTTGTAACAGAGTAAAACAAACAGTATTGAGTGATTAAACAACCAAATCACTTAAATAATGAATAATGAGATTACAATCAAACAACAAATAATACAAGCATGTAAAAAAAGAACACAATTCAAGAAAAAATACCCTTTCAATTAAACATTTACATTGTATATTCAATAGACATAACAAATCGCAGACTTAGTGCAAAAAGGTGGTAACTCAATATAAAAAAGAGTGAGTTACAACAGTTATGCGCTAAGCCTGCAAAATATGAGTTCACGTTTTGGATACAGTAAAGTTCCACTCATCAAGATCAATGGTCTTGATAGCAGAGTGGTCTTAATATGGGGGGACCCATTCCTCTCCAATTAAGCATGTCGGACATAAAAATCATCAAAAAAAGATTTTGCAATAACCAATGTGGTCCTTATAGCAGAACTTGACAGTTACTATAGGGTTATTCCATACAAAATCACCAAAAAAACAAAAAAATCCCAGTTCAAGTCTTAGATTTTGCTGAAATTTTAACCACATCAAATTTTATCTTATTCATGGAGATATCCAAAGTTTTAGTGTTGTGCTCAAAATAGATTTTGAGATACAGATGTTTAAAGTTGGTACGTATTGCACTATTATTGAAGTAAGAAATTGGTCAGTTTTGATCCATCTTTGAAGGCAAAATTTTTAAAGAAAGAGAGCTCTCAGAGTCCCTTTATTCCACGTATGTACTCACATTTAGGTAAATATTTGAATTTAATAATCATTTAGATTCTTATTTTTTCCTTTTTTGAGAAATATTGATTGGAAGTTAATTCAATGCTGTAAAAGTCTTGGCCTTGGGTGATTTGATATGGAATGACCCTATAGTAAAATGATTAGTGTAAGAATGTTATAGCATTTTATAGTTTTAGTTTCCAGTTGTGGCATGCTCAATGATTTAATAAGCTTCTATCCTAACTAGGCAACTGGTATCTAACAAGTAATTTGGAGACTTTTATTATGTTTTATTGTGCAGCAAACAAAGTTAATGATTTCACATTTCAAATTCAAATACTAATAAAACAAACATTTGAAAGCATTATTCCAAACCAATCCCCATACATGTATAGCAATAAATAATTTTGAGTTTGAAAATCTGTTTTAAAACCAAACCAAGCTTTAAGCACATAACTTGTTTCAGGTTCCAGACTGTCTATTACGTCATACTTAACAGACAAGAACAAAAGCAAGTGATAAAACAAAATCTGTAATAAATGAAAAGACAAGTAAGATTTATGCAAGTAAGACAAATAAAAGGATATAAATAAAACATAGTGACAAATACATGTACATATATATCACTAACACAAAAATAAATCTTTTTATCAATGATAATCTTACTAGTATGTATAAATCACAAATATTTTGACAGCATTTTAGACTTAATCTTAATATATTACATGTAGTAAATATATCAGAGATTGGTCTTAATCAGAATAGCAGGGTATTCAAGCCTTCACTATTTTCTCCTTTCCAGGTCCAATCCCTCACACATGTATGTGCAGAAATAATTACCTATAAGGTTACATACCTGATCCCCAATAATGCATCTTGTCTCTTTTTATTACCACCCTACAATTTTCCCCCATTATGAGTAGTGTTAAAACCTGATCACAACTGCAGCCACATTCCCCCCACCATGAACATAAATAGATATCGCTATTCAAGATCCCCTGAAACACACCTCTGTTATATTTGATTTTTTTTAACAGTCACAACATGTATATGTAAACAGAGAGAGTCTGTATAAATATGTATTATGCATTAGTTTGCTATACTAACAGAACTGAACAGAACAGCTAACATGTAATAGTTTCTGGTGTAAAATTTTGTTCTTATGTTTACACATATAGGTGCACACCTGTTTTTACTTGTAAATCAATAGGTTACACTTACTATTCTGAAACACAAGCTGCCTTAACCATGTTAAGCAGAACTATTTATAATGTAAGCATGGTATTTATACTGGGAGGTTATAAGATATATTAAAGTGGCCATTTTCACAAAAATTCAAATGAAACAAGTAAATCTGTGAGCTAATGCTCACTAGTGATACCCCCGCCAAAATCTAAAAATATGCGACAAACAGGAAGTAGATGAGCAAGGAGCATGAAATCGCTTTACACCACATGGGACTATGGGATGAAGCAATATGCAAAGTATTAGGCTGCTGCATGTTATAGTTGCTGAGAAAACTGCAACGGAAATTTTGTAACGGACGGACGGACGGAAGGATGGACGGACGCACGGACAAGGGTAAAACAGTATACCCCCCTCTTCTTCGAAGCGGGGGTATAAAAAAATATAGTGTCTGTGAAGAAACATTCGAGTACAAGTTTAAAATTACATGTAAGTGCATCTTGATTTGGTGCCTTGGAAATATAGTTTAACATTTTACAAAATTTATAAATTCATTACTTTGTCAAAATACATAACATCAGAAATTTAACTTAATACAATGACATAACATCAAGGTATAGTTTAATTTTATTCAACAGTCAGCGGCACATGCATTATCAGCGGAGTGATGATTTGAACATATCTTTTTTACCATAAGTACAAAAATACTGTAGTGAAAATTTAAATCAGTGGAGTTAATGTAAGTGCCACTGACAGTTGAATAAAATTAAACAATATATATTACAATACACAATTAAGGACTTCAGTCAGTTATCTTTCCCTGATAAAATCTGAAGCAATCCAATTGGTAAGTAGGTCCTAACAGTTGGAATCCTTGGATTCTATCATTGAATTCCTATGTAAGGATAACAAAATATTTCATTTAATATCTTTTTTGTTAATTAAGATATTAACAGAAGTGATAAAATTAAGATAGTTCCTTACCCTAAAAATACTTAGCTTGAATTTTAAACAAATTAAATGATTAACAAAAAAGTTATTTAAGATTAATTTTGGCAAATTGACATTGAAAAGTAAGGGTAAAATCCGAGTAATCCAACAATTAGGACCAACCTATTAGGAGTGTATACAAGGGGAAATAACTGACTTAAGTCCCTTATTATGTTACCAAATATAATAACAGTTTTGGGTAATTTTTAGAGTGGCTATCACAGTCTCAAGACTTATAATTAAAGCTTTAAGGACTTTCTTCAAACTAGTGGGCTGATAATGACAATGCCCCCTGTTTCTGTCATTCAATAACATCTCAGTTATAATAAAGGCAATTACAACACTTATGTTCTAAATTAATCTTGATCTACTTCGCCAGGATTCATCCATGGTTGTCTGTAAATACAAATAAATATTATAATTATTAGGAATATATTCTATAGAGATTTGCTCAACTAGGGCCCATTTTTTAATTAATTTCATATCAAATTTGATTTGGGTAAAAAAAACTTTGGATAATTCTGGTAGAGTTCCTATGGTAAAAGCATCTCTATGTTTTCCAACTTCCATTTCCAAAAAAACAAGTGTCTAAAGAACCCAGATGTTGAATAAAATCAGCACGGAGCAAGTAAAACATGGTAAATTTAGAAAAAATCGGACCAGTACTCGGTCACTTTCTTTTTAAGTCAAATAGAAGTAAAGATGAGGAAATTTTGTTGTAACAAGTAAATTATTGATTAAATATCATGAATTAATGTAAATGATGATATTTCTTGAATTATTTTACAAATTATTTGTGAATAAGATGGAGCTGTTCAAACAAGACTTTCTAGCAATAACAGCAGGTGCTATCTGCATCTTCGTCTGCAAAAACAATCAAGCATCTAGATGATCATCATTTTGGGTTTTCTGCAAGCGTTTGACAGATCTAAAATAGACACAAGGTTTCCATTTTTATTTAGGGAAATTTACATGTGGTGACCCAGCATTAGTAGTGACCGAGCATAGGTAGTTGACTCTATATAATATAAAAAATATCTTACCCAAGACTTCCATTATTACTGGCTATATCTGACATTTGTTTGGCTTTTAATGTGGTTTGAAAATTGGTCATTGTATCATGAAATTGTCTTCTATCTCGAGCCTGGAAAATATATGTGTATTTATGTATAAAAGTTATATAAACATAGGTGTATAACAAATTTAGATATACGTTAAAACAAGACCTGTCCTCATAAAGCACTAGCAGTGGCTATTTAGAAAGTTTTTGAGCAAAAGAAGAAACAGAGCCATTCAAGCACACATGCACCAAATGGCCCCAAAGCAAATTTTGTTGACTGCTTAAAGAATACAAGAAACAGCTCCAATAAATAATAAAACTTGTAAACCCTTAGCAAATTTTATCAACAAGGAAGAGCATACTTACTCTTTAGCTTAGGCTGTAATATAAATCACTAAATAGATCAATATATTCCTACCTTTCCAGTATTAAGTTCCGAGATTTCAGTGAGTATCTGTTTACGAGATTCAACGTGAGATATACCAAGTTCTGATAGATCATCATCAGTAAGTGTAAGAAATGCTTCCATATCAACCTATAGAATAGAATAAAAACAAAGAAATTGAGACAAAATAATACAAAAACAACCCATGGATAGCATGCTCCACCATTCAGGGTGCCCGTGTAAACAAAATCAATCACTGATATGCAATCCAATTAAGATACAGAACTGATAGGAACTCATGTTACAAAAAAGTTGAGGCTTTTATATTTGATGCCCCTTTATTCACAGTCAGAGACAAATAGAATGTGTGATAAACATTTACACTTTTTATAAGGATTCACCGGTACTAGACTACAAACCTTACAGAAAGATCCATAGTCAGTGATGGGGTCAAACCTTCCAAGGCTCTACATTAAAGGTCCTCCAATTACCCCTATATTTGAATTCACAACTTATTACAGCTAGTAAACATTTGGTTTGGGGAAGTAAAATATATATCTGGTTGTCCAACATGGCAACCTACTAGGTAAATTAATGTTGAGCCTTGCCTTCTATCATTGAGATAACAATTGTTTTACAACAACCATAACTAATCAACAATCAAAGCTGGTGTAAAAAAACCAAATTTCTCTACAATATACTAACCTCTTGTTCTTCAAAGATCGGATGATATTTTTCTAATGATAATTTCTTCAATATACCAGATAATTCATCTGTAAAAAATGATAATAGTTATGTTGACATAGCAACCATAGAATATTGTATTCAAATTCATTGAAGAGAGATAATCAAACAAATTTGCCTATTTTAAATATTTCATTATATCATATGATGGTGTAATTTTTTTTCTTGAGCTCTTTACCAACACTGTTCTGTAAAAGGTTATAAACCAAGGCCTGCTCACCAAACCAGTAATCCTGGCAAATTCCTTACCAATACTAATAGACCCTTCCACAAGGATGTGTGAATTTATCTTTCTTCAGGGCTATAACATGCCTGCCAGAGAAATCAAACCATGACCTCTGTATCTGAAATCCTACACAACACTGCAGTCCGCAGCCATTAAAGACTAATAACTTTTACAAGCCCAAGGCACTATGGGAGTTCTTTTAGCAGCAATTCATGTTCACAGTATTTCAAGATAAGTTAAATGTTAATAAATAGTACTGGTAACCTCAAACTCAAACAAAGGCAAAATGGATTCAAAAGCAGTCAATTGGAGAAGCAGTCATGAAGCATAATAAATATTCAATATATTGATACATACCACCACTTTCATGTTCATTAACAGAATCTAACATAGGTCCTCCTTCATCGGCAAACTGTAATACATAACAACAATGCATTTAGTTTGATAAATTAACAACCAGTCTTTGCCTTGATATACTAACCCAAAGCCTAATACATGTACTAGTAAATGTTGATTTGAGCCAGTTATTGCCTAACTAACAAACCTGAAATCTGAGACTAGTGAAAATTGATTTGGTTTAGTGAAAATAGCTAATTTCAAATAGACTGGCTAATTGACAATTACATCCTTTACAAAATAGTCAGCAAATCAAGCAAGTGCTAGTGAAAATGTAAAGCAATTACTGTTTTTGGTGATTGAAATCTAAATTTATTAAGGCCTCTGACACCTTCCAAGCTACAGAGCTAGTTAACCATTCAGTAGACCTTAGAGTGAGTAATCTTAGTGGTACATGTAAGAACTGGTTTCATAATGAACCTAAATTCTAGTCAATGTCTTAATCCACTAGCCTGAAGCTTGGGACACATGAAAATTATTCAGGCAAGTAAAGATTACTTATTTCTTAGTCTTGCTAATTAATAATGATACCCTTTCCTACAGTACATAACATGACCAATTGAGCAAGTGCTCAAGAAAATTTAAGGCAATAACTGAAAATATTAATCGTACCTTTCCTGGAGTAGGTGAAGGTGATGGTGTCAATGTAGATGTCGTACTACCTTTAGATGATGTACTTTTACCTCTAGATGATCTTATAGGTGTAACAGATGAACTCCCACTTGTACCGCTGGTACCACTAGTTGAACTATTAGGTGATGTTGTGTTAGACATGTTACGAAATGCTGATGGTACTGTTGTCTTTCTGTCAAGTATGAAAAAAATATATTCATGAAATCAAGTTTTATGTGTAACATTATCAAATCTCATCAGTATACTTCCAGTACACTACATATGGATTATGGTGAAAACTAATAATGAAAAGTTTTTTGCCTTCTTAAATGTTACAGAACAAGGGTGAAAAGTCTTGTTTTTAATCTAGAAAATTCTTGAGTTGAATTCAATAAAGGGTGTCTAAAACAATGTTTTCTTCACTTGTCCACAGACAAATCAAAACAAAACAACAACATTTCTGGAGTCAAAAAGAACTTACATGGATGGGAATTGAATGGGTTTTTTTTAAAAATACTGAAAACCTACTTTCAAAATACTGAAACAGATAGATTTCATTAAATTACAAAGAGGAATTCATGATCCTATATAGACAGATAGAGAGGCAGGTACATTGCAGCCTAGAGTGCTCTATTGCCTAATAACACCTTCCTTGGACATTTCCCTCACTCACTGACATGAAATATCCTTTACAAACAGAACTCTTATTATGAAGTAAGGTGTATAAGTTCTTACCTTGGCATGAATAATCTAGATGATGATGAATGTGATGGTGGTGAAAACATAGGATTTCTTTCTGCAGAATATGTTGATGATGATGATGGTGGTGGTAGAAATAAACCTGTATTCTGATAATCACCTGAAATATACATGTACATATAATATTACATTATAATTTACTCAAGGCTTTGCTAAGTTTTAAATTAAAAAAACAAGCTTTCTGGTCTGAATGAATTGATCTATTAATCAGAATTGTGTATTTTATTTTTATTCTGTTCTTGGATACCTATAGACACACTTAGAAAAACATACAAGCAGGTGACATCCAGGGCTGGTAAAATCTTAAAATTGAAAACTTGTCCGTTCTTTCAAACTGGTAAAAGTTACAGGCATCACCATTAAGTTTCTTACACACTAGCCCAAACAATCATGTTTTCACTGTAAAGAAAAAGTCAACTAGCCCAATTACATGGCTCTAAATAAAAGGCTGTCTTATTGCTGCCGACAATCTATTTTGGGTTCTGGCAACTTGTTACTATAAGTAAACATTCAGTTGTTGCAAGTAAAATATATATCTGGTTGTTTAACCAGGCAAACTACTTTAAAATAAATGTGGAGACATGGACTATATGAAGTAAAGAAATAAGTATCATACCTGATGAATTAGGACTAGGATTACTACCATTTTGTGTAAACCTTCCAGAATTGGTAGGTGATATTTGACTAGTATAACTACTATGATTCTGTAGAAACTTCATTGGACGTAATATAGGTCTCTCATGTCCTGTACCCTAAAGAGAAAAACAAAATATTATGTAATTTAATCTTTTTAAAAAAATTTGCGAGTTAAAATAAAAGTTACTCACAATTTTCAAAATCCACTCGCATTTTATTTTGCGAGTATGCAAGCTTAAATTCGAGCCCTGTTAAAACAGACCTTTTTTCTTATATAAAAGGGACCATTTACAGGCAGCACTTTCCCTCTTGGATTTTTTTTTAGAATCATGCAGTTTTCTCTAAATTTGGAGTTTAACTTGGATGGTTTTCCCCTATCTTTGAAATTGTGATAAAATTCCCCCAAATGTTCTATACAAAAAAGACCCCAGGCCCCCTTGCCCAAATACTGAAAAAAGCCCTGTAAAACCCCAAGTATCACCAAAATACCATAAGAAAATGTATCCACTTACAATGGTACTGTTAGAATCAATGCCAGATATAGAAGTTTTAGCTCGACTATTTAAACCTCTCCAATGTCTAGCTGGACTATCTAGATCAAATGATGGTGGTGGTAGAAATGGTGGAATAACTGGCTTTAATGTGTCACTGGACAATGTGGAATGTGGAGGGTTGATATCCTGAAAACAAATCAAAATTTTAAAATAGTTGTGGAAGTTTGTAATATATAATAAGATCTAATAATTTCATATAGAAATGTATTTTGCAGGATTAAAATTTGGGCTCCAGTAAAATCATAAGTAGTTTGATATTAGAATTGAAACATTGCACAGTATTTTTTCTGTTTTGTCATTAAATAAAACATAGATACTTGTTGTATTCATAAATTCAAGTAACATAATCTACACACTTGCAACTTAATGCCTGCACATGATAAATATTGCCTATATTCAATTTCATGAAAAAATAAACATAGACAAATGTATTAAAGTAAATCCTAAAAAAAATGATATAAGTTCATCAAATTGAGAAATGTTGCAGCTTATTTAAGTGGGGAGGTGAGCCATGGACTAAACCAAGGATTCATGCTAACGCTTAGGCAAAATTTGTATGACAGAAATATTTAATGGGATGCAAAGCAGTGCCTTATAAAGGTTGTTAATACATACAGTACCCACCAAAAGTTTGGAGACAAAAGAAATATACTACCGTTCTTGAATTTGATGATTATTTTTGCCGAGTCATTATCTTAAATATATTTAAGTATGGTTTGTGATAAAATGAAAAAAAAAATTCATGAATGCAACACATTTATAAGATTCAGCATCTGACATCCTAAATCTCCGAAAGGCTGCATATTGTAGTTATTTCCCATAACATAGCTTTTATGCTATTTTTGTAGTCTCAGTTATAGTTTTAATGATAACCAATAAATAATGCAAAACTCTGTATGCCTACAATTTGAAAATGTCTCCGAACTTGTGGGTGCTGTATTTTACTATCAATCTGAAAGTATAGGAAAACATAATTGGTTTTATTCTCTCTAATACTAAATGTTTTAAGACCTGATACAAGATTCAAGTCTATAAGTGACAGAACATAACCAAATTAATCCAACAAATAAACAGTTAAAGGTAGACATAGTTACTTACTAAAGTATAGAGTGTAGCACTTTGTTTGGTTTGATGTTTCATAGTTTCATAACTGGTTAATGATTGTGTAACTGGCTCCATGAAATTGTTCTTCTTTGGCGACTATAAACATAGAATAAAAAATAAATCATTGAAAATTAAATTATATGTATTAGAGAAAGAACAAATTTAATCATTGATTATCATTTATGTGTCTGTTAGCCGAGGCCGTGGCATAGTGGTTAGCATGTCTGACTTCGAATCTGGAGATCGCGGGTTCGAAACCCGGTCGCGGAAGGTCATACCCTATACATGAGTTGTCGGCCTCGTGGTAGGGTAAGTTAGTACTGGTGATAGAAAGTGTCCAGGAAACTTATAGTAGGAAGAGCTGACTGTCATGTATATGACCTATATATATGCTGAATGCGATGTTAAAAAAATAAATATGTGTCTGTTAATTTATTACATCACCATTTATCAATACAGTATTTAGCAAAAAAATGTTCGATAACCCATTTCTCTTATTAATATATGTTAAAAGTGAATGCAATGTACAAGATAAAGAAATGCAAATAATATATAAAATGTCTGCATATGAAAATAATTTTGAGCACTCGTGCGTGATAAAAAGGATTAAACATGGTTCACTTCTCATATTTAGTGTGCTGAAGTTGTATTTGCACTCAATGTTGTTCAGCATGCAAGCAAATAGGATAAAGTAATCAAATATGGGCAATATGTAACTCTAAATAGATTTTTATCAAGGACTATGCCCATAGACCTATATATTGTGTAACCATAGCACTGATGCCAAATATTTACAAATCTATCAAAGGAAAACTACTTTAACAAACATAAATCCTACAAATCCAAAGTCCATACTTTTCCCTTAAGTATTTCTATTAATGTTATTTTTGTTCATATTTACAACAGCAGATTTATCAACAGTTACTACATACAAGAACAATAATTCAAAGACAAATACAAATGCAACTCATTCGGTTTTTTTTTTACTTTTGTGAATGTATTTTGTATCACAAGTACTGTATGAAGATGTGCACCCCTAGTACTAAAAGTGTGCAATAACTTCCCAGCATGGTTGAAATTTAAATACTTACCATTTGTGGACTACTACGTGATTTGGTTATAGATAAATCTTGCATACTCTCAGATTGACCATCAGGAGTTAAGGGCATTAATCTATTGTTTGTATTAAATGTACGACCTATCTTTAAATTCCTAAATCTATTTGATAATCTGTTTAACCAGCCCTGAAAATTAACAAGTAAATAAAAATATGATAATACAATGAATTAAAGAAAATGCAACTCAAGAATGAATTTTCATGATGATTCAAGAAGGAGTGATCTCCCTGGCTTAAACAAATAAAATTACTATTTTTTAACAATGTGACTAGTAATGCATACAAAATAACAAAATGTGTTTGCGTAAACATTAAAAATGAAACAATCCATTTCAGAGGTAGGCAGTATTGAAAATAAAAGTTGTATAATTCATTTTAACAAAATTAGCATGGCAGATAAACCACCACCCCTTGGTCAATGATGTTTGAAATGGTAGACTGCTTTACCATTACACCAAGAAGACACCCATAAAACATATTAAAAGTTCATCAAATTAAAAAACCAGTTACCTTCAATCCACTTTTAGGTTGATCATCAAGACTGAAAAAAATTAGATCTCATTTATTAACATGTTTACACCATAAATATAATACATCAAATTGTTTTTAGTAATTTAATTGGGTAAAAAGACTGGACAAAAACAGGAACTGAAAGTCTACAATTGCTGGACACTTCAGCCAGAGTGTTATTGAGCTTTGAAACTATTTACTAATACCCACTGGAGAGGAGATGAGGTGACCAAGCGGTTATGACGTTGGACTGGTAGTCATTGGATAGCCAGCTCCACATAGGTTCAAATCCCATCGAAAACCTAACCTGTTGTTTCCTTGAGCAAGAAACTTTATCCTACTACATGTAGCTCAGTACTGGAGGACCAGGAAGCGGACTCGAAAGTGATTAATATAAGTTGTAATAATTTGTTTCACAATAGAGCTAAAAATAAATTAGTTTACCACATTGATTCAGACTACTAAATTTTTTTATGTAATAGTAAATACAATAATTCAGAAAAGTCTTGATATAGAATTTGATAAAATTTCAAACAGATTTTATACAGATAAACTGACTAGGTATATCTATTAGTATCACATATAATGACAGAGAGTTACTTATTTTGTTTTCAGTGGACACGATAAGCCTCTCTACCTAAACCTAAGATCAAGTACACAAGTTCTGCAATAAGGACCATCAAAATGAGTGGTCTTAATAGTGGGACTTAAAAATCATCAAATATTGCATGATTTTGCAATAACCAAAATGGTCCTTATAGTGGAACTTCATGGTTGCACTGAATCATTAACTTATAATTAGTGGGTGTCCGGTTGCCAAAGACAACCTATTTCTATTTCAGGCAACCAAAAATTGCTTTTGGCAACCACGTTTCTATGGACAAGATTATAGTGCTAGCTACACATATGACCTGTTTGGGCAACAACTTTCATATCCTAACTTCATAGACTGTATTTAGAGCTATATTTTACAGTATTATATACAATGTAAATATATACTTACAGTTGTTCAGGTGACAAGGATAATGAAGTACTTGTACCATTCTGTTTAGACCAATTTATTTTTGATTTAGATTTATCTCCCTTGTTCACATGCATTGTTTTATTTGCTAATAAACGAAGTAATTCAGTGTCCGCATCCTCTGTAAACATTATTAAGATAAAAAGTAAAAATCTAAAATCAAATAAGTCATGAGTATTGTTAAATTTAAATCAAATCATGCATACATAAACCTTACTGATTTAAATATACACTAATGTATTTTGGCACTTCCGCTCCATAAAATTAAATTTTAATCAGCAGAGTTAATGTAAGTGCCACTGAGAGTTGAATAAAATCTACCAATACAATGTTGCAAAATAGGCTTTTAACAAGACATACTGTCCCAAAAGAGTCCCATTACATGAGGATATGCCACAAAATGGTCTAGTCAAAGGGGGGATGGGATCAATTTCAAAGAAACATTCACAAGAAACTTTCTTCTCAATACTTTGCACTGGAAGACATGGTTAAGAAGTCATAGCAGCTTCATGTCACAAAGAGATTGTTCAACTCTCAAGTATAGTAAAAACCCTGACTATCAATATGTACTGTCAGAGGCAAGATACTTCATATACAGTTTATATAACCACATATCAGTCATAGTACTTATGGCTAAATATATAACAAAATAGAAGCATAATATAAACAAAGTAAAAAGCACACATATCAAGTATTTTCTACAAACAATATTAAGATCTACTTGTAGCAAAGAAATAGTTCATATTTTCTTCTAATATACATGTATATTCTGTAATAAGAACAGTTCAGAAACAAAATATAAAGAGAGAGTATAGGCTCACCTATTAATGACGCCATATCAAATGCAGTGCATCCATTTTTAGCTTGCGTAGTAACATCAGCACCAACATTGATAAGAAACATAGCAACTGCTTTCTTCCTGGAATTCAAAATAAAAATACACTTTCATAATTTAGCGACAGCAAACTTTCAATCATAGAGATGCCAATATTTGACACCATCGCCACAGTGAAAACAGTTCACTAAACAGGTCAATATCACACCTTCATCATAATAAAAAGGGACAGTGACTAAGATACAGTGCAGAGGGTGGGGTCTAGAGTTACTGGACTTTAATACTAGCTACTAACAAAAAAGGCTAAGCCACCTTGGCAGTTTGATTGGTAGCAAGCAAGTCTATTGATCCAGGAGTCGTCAGTTCGATTCTAATTTCCAAAGGCGGAGCATACTTTCATGTAGTTTGGTCATGAAATATTTTCTACGGCCATTCTCCCTTCTACCAAAGATTCTTAATCATGTAGGGCAGTTGTCAGTCACTGACGAAAGTATGTCCCTAGTGGTTGGTTAACAACTAAATCCAGAGCCTTTCCAGGAACAGTGAGTAGGTTGACTGACTGCCATTATATGACCTGTACAATGTGTTGCGATGGCGTCGAACCAAACAACAAGAAAAAGGTTATGTCAAGCAAAAATGTAGAAATGAATACCCATGATAAGTTGCTTGCATTAAAGCAGTCCATCCACTGATAGAGTCTTGTTTATTGATATCACAGCCTCGTTCACAGAGTAATTGTGCTATATCTAGACGTCCAGTCATAGCAGCAAACATCAAAGGTGTGGCACCATCATGTAAAGAACATGTATCTCTTTGACTAACATCTTCGTCTAAGATCTCCTTAACCCTTTGTATATCACCTTGAAAAAAATATAGATAGAAGAAATGATTTGAGTTAAATGCCATGCAGAGGCTGGCAATATGGTGATAATAGAACTGCAAGTATCAGATACATAGATAGTACGATATTGAAGTCTCTATTAGTATGAATAGTTTCTCTAAAGCTTATGCAACTATGTATTATCCATACCAGGCCAATTTTACCTCCATTGGCAATCTTTCCCCAGGGATCTCTTAGATTCATATACTATATAGTACTAGTATAATGGTTTACACAGCCAACCCCCCCCCTGATCACCCCCCTCCCTCTTGGATAACACTGTTCTCATTATGGTATTTCATTGCATATCTGGGCCAATCACCTCTTGGTCTTTATACCCTTGTCAATGAGTGTTATCATTATACTATTTTTTTTGTATACATTGATTAAATTATGAATTTCCAAAAGTTACAATATGCAGTAAGAATCCCAGGTTCAGACTCTAATAAACATACCAACTTACATTAATAATTATAGCAGGGTTTGACCCTTTCCGTTTTACCAGGGATCCAAAAGGAATCCCTAGTCAGTTAATCTTAGAAATTCTTCCAATCGTAGACAAAAAGAAGATACAGAATCGCTGCCATAAATTGTGATGAAAAATTCATGAGAACTCAAATTCATGTAGTAACAGCAATTTAAAGGGAACCAGGCAGAATCCCTAGCTTAGCATCACTGGGATTTAGGGATTTGAGCGTCAAACCCTGATTATAGCAAATAAATAATCTAATGTCTCAGTCCCATAAAATTGTGGCTTGTTGCGGACTCGTAAGTGCAGACAGTCATAGGCCGTATGAAGCTTTGCGCATGGTACAAAACAACACACCCGTACGGAGCGGTAGCTGGAAAATATGCAAGTTTAATCTATACTTGGTCACGATTTTGTTCATGTACAGGTACATTGGAGTTCGTACGGGTCCTTGCAGAGCTAGATCGTACAGCGCCCGAACGAAGCCCTCACGGCTATTTTTATGTGACAGTAGCATAACTCACCATTTTTAGCTGCATCAATGATATCAGGTTTTCTGTTCTCTGGTTCTGTAAAATATAAATTTACATTTATCTCTGACAATGACTACATTAGGATATAAAAGTGGTTGTCAATTTAAAGAGCATTTAAGTAACATTTACTAGTAACATTTTTACTGAGTATTTTACTAGATTTATGTTAATTACTATATTACCACAAAACATGTTATTGAAAGTATGCTGATAAAGACCACATGCTCAATGGACAATTACAGAAGCAAAACAATATGGCATTACCACAATAAATATGACATACAGGTCTAGTAGGACATTGTTTTTTCCGGCGCAGAACTTTTGACCTATATTTTTAACTAATACAATTTCTACCATACCTGTTTGTCCAATGAAATTTTAATCAGGTAAAGAAATGGAAAAAAACTATGGTACCATAGGTTATTTGTTACCCATTTGGGACCCCCAGACAACTTTTGGTGGGTGATGTGCGGGAAAAGGTCATTTTTGGACAACTTTCCTAAAGTGAAATTCACTAAACTCAGTTAAAAACACCAATTTAAAGGCGGTGGTGACTATTTTTAAGGGGGATCCAGACATGTAAAAATATGGGATTTACCAGTTTAGGGTTAAGCAAATTTGGAGATCTATCAAGGTCTAAATTTAGCATACTTTGAAGTTTACTAAGGTCTAAATTTAAAAGCATGCTTGGATGTTTACTAAGGTCTAAATTTAAAAGCATACTTGGATGTTTACTAAGGTCTAAATTAAGCATACTGGGATGTTTACTAAGGTCTAAATTTAAAAGCATACTTGGATTTTACTGAGGTCTAAATTTAAAAGCATTCTTTGTTGTTTACTAAGGTCTAAATTTAAATGCATTCTTTGTTGTTTACTAAGGTCTAAATTTAAATGCATTCTTTGTTGTTTACTAAGGTCTAAATTTAGCATTTTTTGGTAAGCTGATACTTTACATAAATGACTGGCTTGTCTGGTATTTTGTAAATCAAATAGTTGTGAAATTTTAATTTCGCAATACAATCTGTCAGCTATAGCTCACTCCTTTTAAACGATAATTCATTCAAAAAGATTCCATTGTAGAATTTTGTGTGTGGGTTTTTTTAACTCATTCATTATTTCAATCTAATAAACTGATAGATATCCACACATTATCTATACAACTATAATAGATTTTAACAGTCAAACAATGTCAACAAATGTAATTCAATCCAACATACAACAATGTATTATACAATTGTTATCAGGCCTAATCAATTGGAACTTAAATAAATCTTAACTATAGGACATTTTTGATAAAGTTTAGTAACCATATACATGTACACACAACTTAAGCACATGTCTAGGGTTTAGCACAAAACGATCATACCTTACTCTTTTCTTATATTTAGTTACAACTGTTTTCTGCTAAACCCGCAATGTATGCATTAAAATTTGTCAATAGATGGATAGATTTTATTTTAGACTAATACAAGATAACGTGCATTGTCACATTTTGCAATACAATATGAAAGTATAATATGCTCATGCTTTGCTCATTCTCCCACTTAGATAAATAGAAACTGTACATTATTTTTTGTTTGACAAATTTAACCAGACAGGGATATAGAATTTCAGCTTGTGTACGACACATTTGATATCATTTGTCTGAATTTATGAAAAACAAACCTTTGTAAACAACTAGAAATTTTGGTAAATATTTCACAGTTTACAGTGAGTTCCAAAATAATTATGTGACCTATTTTTGAATGGACTTGTAAGTTAAAATCATAATGAAATAAATGTTTAATCATTCATGGCCCTAAATTTGTTTGAGAACTAGCCCAACTTATTACATTATCTTATAGTAAGGGGCAAACTTATCAACTAATCTAACAGGGCTTGACATTAATTTTTGAAGTAGGTTGCCCTGTTGGACATTCAGCTACAGGGCTTTTTTCAGTATTTGGGGAAGGGGCCAAATTTTATCGCAATTTTATAGATAGGGAAACAAAAAATCCAAGGTAAACTCAGAATTTGTGGAACACTGCATTATTTAAATTTTAAGGGGGAAGGCGCCTGTTAATGGTCCCTGTTATATAAGGAAAAAAAGGTCTGAGCTATATATATTTTAACTTGTCAAAACCAAAAGTAAGTAGCAGTAACAAGTTGCCAAGACCAAATAAAGGTTGTCAGGGGCAATCGGGCGACCTTTAATGTTGAGACCTATCAAATCATTTAAAATAAGTTATTCTTACTAGCCCAAATCAATTTTCACTAGTTTGGGTCTTTGGGCTAGTAGGTTACATGTAAGGCGATATGCGTTATTTTACAATAATTGAAAATGCTTGGAAACATGTGGGCTGATTTTTTTAATCAACAGTGTTTCTTGTTATTTTAGTGCTGACATTAATCCCCTAAACCCACTAGCTAAGTCTAGCTTAAAGCTTGGACTAGTGAAAAGTGCCATAGTGAAAATGACTAATTTCAAATAACTGGGCTAGTTGATTATTTTGCATTTCAATAAAACATAAGCTAGTGCTTGAGTTAATTTAAGGTGATGACTGTGATAAATAACCTTAATTCCAAAAAAGCCACGATGTTTTAAATTTCCATGGACATTAGCATATTATACAAAAAAATGTCTCATTACTATTTAGTGTATTTTCTTATACAATCTAGTCATCTAAAAGTCATGTGATTGAGATGACGCAGCATGGTGATTAAAAAATTTGGACATGCTTGATTGGAAATTCCAACAGTTAGAGCTGGGAGAACTCCAATCAAGTGCGTCAGAACTGAGTTCTGGTAGCGTTCTACCTATTCCATGGAAACAGGTGGTGTAAACAGAATTGGTTGTGGTATATTCATACCCAAGATGGTGGCGGCATCACTGCAAACATGTGAGTTTGGTGTTTTGAAAGCTAATGTTGTTAAAACTATACTTTTGCCCTATTGTTTACGATAACAATTTAACTATTTGCTATAAATAAAGTAAAAAGTGAGTATATTTGCTACAGATACTGCCTTTTGATTCAGCTTTGACATCCATTTCACTCATTTGGCAGATTCTGTGGAAGAGTCAGACTTTGATTCTGGCACATTTCCAACAGTCCAATGGAGCACACCCTTTATGTATGGTGTTTTACCCAACAAAACTTCAACTTACCAATAACTGGTTTGTTTGTAGTCTTTCTTTCCAAGAATCCACGGACCTCTCTTTTTCCGCGGATAGCCGACACAGCCAGGGCAGTATGATCAAGAACATTCGTAAGATTTGGATCGCCTCCCCTTTCTATAAGAATCTGAGCTGTAGTCATGTGACCATTTAGAGAGGCAAGCATCAATGGGGTTATACCAGTGGATTGTGTACGATAGTTGACATCACAGCCTCTATCTAACAGTAACCTTAACACAGCATCGTGACCATGTTGTGCTGCAGTCATAAGTGGCGTATACTCGCACTGACTTCCATTCCCATTGTTTAAATCAATTCCAGCTTCAACCAGTAATCTCACCACCTGTAAATGTCCACCACGCGCAGCTAAAGTCAATGCAGAGGCTCCAAAACTGTTGGTAGCATTTATATCCACCTGATGTTGAAGTAATAGAGAGACTATGTTTGCATGACCATGTCTTGCTGCATGCATTACTGGTGTCCATCCATACAAGTTGTTCTTGTCAAGGGCTGCTCCACGCATTAGTAACAGTCTAACAACCTGAAAATACACAGAGAAAATCATGATAAATACTATTATGTATTAAATACTGTTTATTTTACATAAACATGCCTTCCTTAAATGTTGATAAATGATCTATTTTTACATTGTCACGTTTAAAAGTGGCGATCTTTACCTAAAACATTGACCAATTCATTTAATTTAAAAGTCTCGGCAATTTTTCTCAATTTTGCAGACTAAAGAATCAAGACGCTTTACCAACATGTACATTGACGATAAGTAGTAAAGTACTGAGCATTTTTTGGTGGAATTAGCGAATTTAATTGAAAAAAAAACATGATTTTTCTACTAGATAACTGCTGAGTTTTGAGTTAAATTGCTGACTTTTGGTTATAAAAGGGTATTTTTTAACACCAGATTGATATTTATTCCTGTTAAAATTTAAAAGATTTGGTGTGGAATTAGTCAATTACAAACTGGATATTTTCACAAAAACATTGACTTTCTAACAATTTAGGATTATTTGACAAAAAAATGAGTAGAAGTGAAAAGCTTATTAGAATAAAATTAGAATATCTTTACCTGATCATGGCCATTCGCAGCAGCTACCATTAAAGGTGTGTTCTCATTTTCATCCGTACTATCAACTCCCAGACCCTCGTCCAAAACAGCCTGAGCAGTGTCAACATCACCCTGCTCACATGCTGTCATCAAAGACTGGACGGAATCCATCACAGAAATCTGCTTCTACACCATTTCAGTATCATAGAAATCCATTCTCAAGTGATAAATAGAATTTTGATTACACAAACAAACAGACTCATCGATTTTTAAATCACAATTTCGTTAGACAGGAATGTTGTCCTCCATTTTGTTTTGTCTGTCAGTGTAGAGTTACCTCCCTTTCAGAAAATCAAAGCACTGAAATTGCAGGAGTAACGCAATTGCCTGCGCGGAGACGTAGCGTTCCGTACCTACACGACGAATGTATAGAAGTGTAACGGGTGTGCTAGAGAGTAGGGAACGATGTCAGGCTATAATAATGTCGACGTGAAACAGTGTCCGTTTACGACTTGAATGGTCTAAGATTCAAACCCAATTGGGACCATGACGTTTTATTATCAGGTTACAAATGACGTCTAACGTAACCACAAAATATTACATCAGCTTGTTCCGCTCCAGTACTGCAAAACTCTGCCCAGAATGAATTACCCCAAAATTTCAGAGATGAATCAAAATTATTCAATTTATGCTATGCTATGCTATGCTATGCTATGCTATGCTATGTTATGCTATGTTATGCTATGTTAATTATGCTATGTTATGCTATGTTATGTTATGCTATGCTATGCTATGTTATGTTATGTTATGTTATGTTATGTTATGTTATGTTATGTTATGTTATGTTATGTTATGTTATGTTATGTTATGTTATGTTATGTTATGTTATGTTATGTTATGTTATGTTATGTTATGTTATGTTATGTTATGTTATGTTATGTTATGTTATGTTATGTTATGTGCTGATGACTTTATTAATCGTATTTTATTATTTATTGCTTCTTTTACTTATTTGTTTGTATGCAATGTTCCAGCTTTGTTAATTGTGCTTATTTCATTATATATGCTGATTAGTATAAATGGCTGCTGATCAAGTATTTCCAAATCTGACCAGTTTGGATGGAATCTGGTTCTTATTCTTTCTTTTATCTGTCACACTTGTCTGTTTCTTTTCTTTTTCAGCATTTTATTTTCATTTTCTAGCAGTTTTGGGCCTTGGTCAAGATCAGCATCTACCTAATTCTTTTTATATTTTGTTCCGAGATAATAAACGTAAATGTATCTCCTGCTACTGTTTTAAATTATTTTGTACCCTTTATAGTTTATATACCATGTCATATTATTTATCAAGCTTTTGTATATTGCATACACATAATTATTAGCCAGATTTTTCAACGAAACGAGCTGGCGGTTGGGTGGGCGGTCGGGCGGCCGATGTAGTAAACAATTGCGTTAAAGTTTTTCTTTTCCATATATCTCTGCCATTTTTGTCAGATCTTTATGAGACTCCATACAATGATAACATACCATCGGCATGTGATGAACAGAATTAGTCAGTAACCACATCTCTACCAGTCCTTATTACGGATTATTTCCCTTTGTAGTTTTTTGTGATAAAGATTTTAAATCTAGCTTTAATGTGGTTTCCACATTACATTTCTTTTTTTGTAATTTTAATTTCCACATTTCCATTAACTATTTCTAGTATTATTTCTATTTATTTGTACAGATTGATAACAATGTTTATGTCGGCTAATAGTTATGCATAGCTAAAGGTAATTATTTTATGTAATATGGACAACAAATTGTTTTAATAAAAGTGTCGGTATCTGATCATGAACCATAGGAGCTTGACATTCTGTATCGTAAAAAAAATCATCGTTTTTAAAATGATATTTTTAGAAGTAAGATACAGAATGTCAAGCTGCAGTGCACGAACTCACAAGGAATTGAGTAGTTGTATCCGTAGAAAGTCAAACAGACATATAAGTTCAATAATTCGAGGTCGAATTCTTCTATTATGAGGTGTGCACGTATAGCCTATAGCAGAGGTTTAAAACAATACGTGTATTCTCTTGCCTTCAAACTACCTTTTATGGCAATGAAGTAGAGCGTCTCTTTTAGACTCCTAGGTCGTAGGTTCGATCCAATATGCAATAAAATATGTATTAAATTATAGGTTCGATCCCAGCTCTGACCCAATTTTTTATCGGGTTACATTAATAATACATGTAAGTTATATGAACAGAACAGAATAGAACTTTATTCAAGAAAGGTGTACATAGTACAAAGTTATCATATCCTACTTACATACATATAATGTATATAAAACACAATGTCAAGATTTCGGTATAAAAAAACGAAAATTATTAACATTACTTAAACTAATATCAGTGCATATTTTACAATAGTTGACATGAAATCGAAAATAAACCACTGTTAAAGTTGTACGACTATTTAGTTGACATTAACTGTATATATGATCCAAAACCGTCTTGGGTTTTTAATATTGTATTTTGGAGAAAGTTTTTTCAATCTTTATACTTTATCTTACAAATGCTGTGATCAAAATCATTGTTCGAAGTATTGACAACCAAATTCGACTTTCCACTTCTATATACTTTCATTTTGAAATGCAATAAATAATATAAACATAGTTCTTTTTGTTAAAGGTAGGTTATTTGAAATTATAGTTGTACTAGATGATGGTCATGCAGTAAGACAGTGTGTGTACAAAACGGATGAAGTTCTTTTGTCTTTGCAGTCCATAGACAGTGTTAGTCTTGATATTGTGATTTTAAAACATCAGGGGAAAACATTGTTTTTTATTAGAAGTCATCAACTTATCATCATCTTCAGTTGTTTACGATACGACGTGACTATATACACAAGTTTTGAGAATTATTACCGTGTCATAAGAATTATTCTGAATATAATACACTAAAAATATAGTCAGGACTCACTGAAGAAAATCCAACTTCAGATTGAATAATCATCATGTCCAACCTACTTCCCTGAACAGATTGAATGTTGTACCAAACTGTAAATCAAATTTAAAATCTCCAGCATCCAATAAATATGATAGTACTGTGTAGAGGTTAGTCAGTTTTTCTGGTATTCCAATACAGTAACCAATTACATGTGTACAAACAGCACCATTTTGTAGGTAAGTATCATACAATGAGAGTTCTGCAGTTTATCTTTAAAGTAACAAAATGTTATTTTACGTACTTTAATTCCATTTTCTGACCACTGCAAGTGACTACATCTATACGTGTTTTCTAAGTCGAACAACTCCAGTGCTTTCAGCGCTTTGATTAAGTTGTGTCGTTCAGCCATTGAAAACAAAACTGTCAACATTTCATTGGCTTGCAGCGTTGAATATGGCAGTTTGTTTTCAAGTTCTATGAACAAGAAATAAAAGAATGATACTCATAGTACATTAATTTGTTCATAAAATTGAACGAGCTATTAACATGACACAAAAAACTTTAGTCCCACACTCATACATAAAAAATCTCATGGTAGTCTTCGAAAATTTCTTTAATTAACGAATTATCCATAAATTCATGATCACTGTTCTGTTTTAACTCTCCATTATAACCCATAAATTCATGAATATAAAATCCGTTGATCAGGACATTAAACGATTACTAACATTCTTACTAAGAATAGTCCCGATGGTTAAAACATTGGGGATCTACAGAAAGGACAAGTTCTGTGTTTTATTACCCAAAGATTATGATAACAACTTGCACAAATATTATGGTGACATCTAGGTAGTTTCACTAACACTACAGAATCCTCCAAACAAATTTTGCAGGGTCCAATTCTATTTCTACTGAAGAAAGCATGAAAAAGAATATTAATATATCCAGCCGTAGTCAGTATTATTAACAACGATAAGACAAAAAATACAAAAACTTCTATTATCCATAAGGCAGTAATTTCAATTAACCATTGAAAGTTACTTCTAGAAATATACGCAAAATTCAATGCATCGTATGAAATTCGATGGAGTTCAAAAGCGTTAATATTCAAGAAAATACGTTCCATTTTTGGCAGAAAAATAGATATAATCTCTGATTTTGGAAATGAAATTATATACATGTACGAAAAAACAAACCATAAAACCAGAGTATTACGAATGTAAACTTTCAGACCTACGTAGCTTGCGTCTATTGGCTAAACAAGTGGATTTTTTTTAAAAACTAAAATAAACTCATTTCAAATACTATTAATATCTCCTAAGTGGGTTACCAAATTTTGGAATATTTTAATTTTAACAAAACGCTTTATTTCTCTATACGTCATTATAGACCATAAACCGAAAAGAATGTAATATTTAAAATATTAAATACATTGTCTTTGTAATTGTGTAGAAAATTTGGAAACTTCATGTATAATTGGTCAAATAGTATTGTGTTTCACTTAAATTTTGATATTAAGTTTAAAATGTATATTTTGCCATTAAAAAACTTGTCCACTATAATGTCTACTAGTTTACTCATTACAAGTGAATACATTGGAAACCTACCAACGTTTTTCCTATTTAAAAAGGACTACAACTTGTCAATGTAGCAGGCTGAAAAGAACTACATGTACTTTTCCAGGGCGTCAGCAAAAGGTATATAAAACTGGCGTTGGAGATGGGATGCGCATCAAATTGTATACACTTTTCTGATTAACACCGCGTATGTATCATTGAAATCTGACAAGAATTAAAAGACTTGCTGTTCTTTAAAACCTTGAATCGAGGCTGATTAAATCTTCACTGTTGAAAATATAGTCACGTGGTGTTGCCACCTTGAAAGCATTTATCATTGGATTGTGCCCCATCAGGGATTCAGGGTGTTGGCAGAGTTAACACGCGATAGTTTCTGTAATTTGCGCTGGTTCTTATGAACAAACTAGAGTCGAACTATGAATTTTCACTGGTATTTTGATTATAGATTTGCTTTATCCAGATTTTGTTAGGTATTGTAAGGCCACAACAAGTTGGTCATATGTTCTATGGATTCGCTCGCACCTTAATTTTGACGTTTTTTACAAAAAAAATATTGTTATTTCCTCGCTCGCTCATAAAAATTTGGTCAAACCGCGATATAAAGCAAGTGAATAAAGACTTTTTTAATTTTTTTTCTTCGCTCCCTCGCCCCATTTTTCCCCAGAAAAATCCATAGAACACATGATCAACTTGTTGTGGCCTAACAATGAGAATAAACATGAAGTAGATAGTATATACAAATACAATGTATCTGTATATAACAGAGTTGATGCTAAACCTACTCACAGTGAATAATTGTTGCTGAAATTCAAAACATTTGGTGTTAATGAGTTTGTCGGCATGTAAGTAAACTTCTGAAATAATTTCAAGTTTCTATATTCAAATTTAGATGAGAAGTGTCTCCAGCCAAGCAGAGCTAAAGCACTGTCAGTGCGAGTTCTGTTTTGAAGATATTGTATTCATTTAGCAGCTAAGGGAAGAAATCGTTCATATTTGAGTTCGTCATTTATTGACACGTTGTTCCAAAGCTCACAGCCATGCAAAGCTGCAGGTTTGGTAACGCGTATCTAAAGTGCTTTTCATAATAACTTTTACTCTTTTGTAAATACTTATTAATTTGGTTTTATATATTTTCCAAAACTTGAAAAATATCTTTAAATACACTTACAATGTATATATGTTTAACTATAATGATTGTATAACATATTTTTTCTCCTCTTTTGAAATGTTACGATTTATTATGATAATTCTAATGTGGAAATACGACCGAAACAAGATTTTCCGATTTAATGGAAACCCAGTTTTTTACAATTGCAAAGGTAATTTTGGTTGACCTGTATATATTACCTAATGTTATAATAAGCATGTGAAAATATGTACCATTGATTCCTAATCGTCCTATATATCTTTTACGAGTACGCGAAGAAAATAATATACATAAAAGTTCATGTATATGGATAGCATACCTTGTTTTATATGACTGCATTGCTGCTTAAAAGAAGAGATCCCTTTAAAGGGGAATATTTTGACACCTTTGGGGATATATTAAGGTCCCTTTAAAGGAGATGTTTCGACACCTTCAGGGAAATGTCTGGTTAACAATGCCGTTATGTTACACTGTTCAGGACAAGTTCGGTTAACAGCAGCATCATGTCATACCGTTCAGGAACTGTTCAGTAAGATAGATATTACTTCCGTTACTTTACTTCATACATTCGGAACACCTCGACCTTTCATGAATAAATGAATTTGTTTACTTCAGCGCTGGTTTGGGAAATGTGACGAAAAGGTAGTTCCAAAACGGCGTCTAAATATGTCAGAGATTCTTCGTAGCGAATGGCCGAGGAGTTCCGAATGCACTTCATACTCATATACAGAGGAGTTTATAAGCATACTCATCGAATCAGTGGCAATAAATATGCAGGAGTTCGACAGGCTTTAAGAAGCCTTTTGTGGCTTTTGTAGTTTATAATAACTAATAAATCATAAAGTTCATAAATATTTATACTTGGTATAAACAACTTTGATAAGAACATTCAAACATTATGTACATACACTATGTAACAACAAAGACATTAGATGCCAAAATAATAACAATAAAAATAACAACAGAGTCAAAGACTAACATTTACTATTTACACGTCCTTCCTTGTAGCTATTGGTTATGTTTTAGTGAATAGTTTGTAAGGAACTACTTTTAAAACCACTTGAAACTAATGTGAATATATATATATATATGTGAATATCATAGTACTACTAATACAATAGCTTCTATTTGCACTTCCATCTATCTATTTTCTATATAATAGCAATCTGATAAATGTTAAACCCTTTAGTATATATACAGTCTAACCTGCATAGGCGACCCTCGGCATTCAAACATATTATTAAGTTACACAACGCAGTCTTGATGTTATTCCGTGATGTTATCATATTAGTTACTCAGTTGTCCTGAGTCTAGATTCTCTGTCTATATGACATTACCGATGGTCAAGATATGCAGGTCAGGCTGTACATCACATTGTAAACAACATTCTATTGATACATGTATTGATATTGTTGCCGAAATTTAATGACCGTCACTGGAAATAATTGTCTATATATTTATATGTATATTACATGTTTGTATTGCATATGGACAAATGTTTTTTTTTGCAATAAAATTATGTCTATGTCTATATGTATTTAGTCATTTAGAATCACACAGGGATATGTCCGCACATGGGTCATTAATTATTTACAAATTAATTTTGGATCTCTCAGTACTGAACAAGGATAAAGATCGTTGCTCATAGAAACCACGATACGGCTTTATCAGATGAATCAAACGTACAAAATATACACTATTATGTAAAATGTAAAAAAGACGCTCGATTGGTCATCCAACAAAAGTATAGGTCATTATATAATAAAAACTCATCTATATTTTAGTTGTCGTTTCTTCTGGTCTGAAATGTCGATCTTTCTGTAATTAAAAAAAAAGAGAAAACAAAAACATTATAAATTTAAATATTGTAAATGATTTATCTACATGTACATGATCATAGTACATGTATATTACACAATAAAGACCATTTTGGTAATTGCAGAGCCATGCGATTTTAAGTAAAAATGCGCACTTAGCGAAGATAAGGTCCATATATTAAAACCATTTCTCTATTTAGACTATCGGTTTTGATGGTTCTAATTGGTAAACTTTACTGAATGGTCGTAAAAAGTTCACGAACGTATGTGAGTCCAACTCGAGAATCGAAGCCTTGATCCCTAGTTTGACAGTCAGTAGAGTTATATAGGCCCCTACATTCAAAATTCATGTACTGGACGGGGAGGGAAATTTGGCATATAAGGTTAATACTGGTCTGAATTTATGGAAATTATTGTCTTAATTATTTAATGAATGCAAGTGTAAATGATACTGGATTCACGTACAATGCAATCGAGCAAAAAAGTCATTGTCAATTTCAAATCGCGACCATACTTAGTCACCTAGATTTCGAATTCGGGCTTATAGAATTATTCTGATCATTAAAGAACAATTAATTTTGCCATGCAATAATCGTACAAATTTGGGAAGTAAAACGCATGGGCGGATCCAGCGGGGGGGGGGGGTCCGGACCCCCCTATAATTTGGAAAATGTACATGTCCATTGGTATATTTTTTGCTTGTAAGTCATTTTTTAGTAGTATGAAGCAATTTTTTCTCAGTGCTTAACATAGATATAATGGTTATGTAGTTTTTATTATCAATATGTTGCATTTTTTCTGCAAAATGTGTATAATGTGGTTGTGGTTCGGAGGTTCGGACCCCCTCCCCTAGAAAAGTTTGGACCCCCCCCCCCCCCCTAGAAAAGTTCGGACCCCCAGGATCCACCCCTGGACATTCATCCCTCCTTGATTTACCTCGATTAAATGTCCAACACAATATTGTTCCATCAAAGTAAATGCCATGTTTGAATGACCCTTGGATTCAAATGGTTCAGTAGCGTCATGACCAGCATGTTCTAGAATGATTTCTTTACCTCCTGGATGCTACAATTAGAGAATAGAACTAAATTATTTAAAACCCAGCCGTAGCCCATTATCGGTTATCTTACGATACATTACTTCGCTATGGTACGTATGGAGCGTAACGGAAGAAAGTACTGTGGCTGCCGACGATGGCCGTAGCCAGCCCAAAGGCCGGTTGAAAAGTGGAGTGAGCGAACGAAGAAGACCAACAGATGAAGGATTTCTTCCAATATATCTACTTTGCAACATAGTATCAAGTTTAGAAATAAACCATAGCGGCAACAATATGAGGCAAAACCGCACAGGCTTTTAACCTTAAGCCATTATGTAACAACTAACCTAAAGGTCTTCAGCACACACGTGTTTATACTGATAATGAACGGGTAATGCAACATCAGATAAAAAACAGAATGTTAAGACAGCGGCCTTCAAAGTTTTGGAAGCCTAAACTGAATACCATATTACATTACAATATATACAGTACATAAAGAGAATGGAAATAAATTGCATGGTGCTCTTTATTTACACTGTATGGGTGACATATAAGATGTTACGATATATATTATGCAGGCCTACATAAATATACATCAACAATTAAACATACAATTATAACACATATTGTAAAATGAAAAAAAAGAAATAACGATCATAAAAACTGTATTTGTTAGCTCTGAATCTTCAACACAAAATATTTATGCAAATGACGTCTTGATTACTTCTAGTGCAAAGCTTTCAGTAATAGTAATGAATTTAGAATTAACGAGCAAAATCCACTGGACACATATGTAATATGGGGGGAGGGTGATAAAAGAAGTAGTTTTTTATTTGTATTTGATGTCATTCACTTACTTATCAGTTGTAGACCACATGACAATTTGCATTGATGTAACTAACAGTGATGCACATTGCTTTTGACAGGCCTAATTGCCTGGTTCCGTGTTCCGTCATAATTGATCAGGCTGATTATTAAATGTCAATTAAAAAAGATTGCAAGATGGGGAAAACTTTGATGTTAAAAAATTGTGTAACTAAAAACTTACTTTTTCTAAAAACTCTGTGACGTCATATATTTTATCAGAAACAACTATCCAACAAGAATTGACGTCACAATGTTCCGACACTTCCGCCATACTGTATTGTGGGATTGAACACATACCACTTCGGTAAACCTCGGATATTTCCGTTGTCTAAAATTCAAATATTGAAGAAAACATATCAGAAAAATACCATACAAAGTCCATATATCTCGCTAAACAATTTTATTTACTTATTATATCAATTCGTCTACGACAGTTAGCAAGTTTTGTTCAATATTCATTCGAAATTAGAACGGATTATGGCGTTAATCCACGAATTATATCGTATATATAAACCGCTTACCACACATGTCATGCATGTTTATAATTGTTTTTAAACTAGGTCATTCCATGTCAGAACAAACTAATACTTTATTTTGTTTTAATTGTGTCTTGGTACGTTTTTTATAAATTTTGAAACATATTGAGATACGATTTTTCTAACCCTGACCGCATTTAACGACGACGCGATTTGTCCTAGTTAATAAAAGAGCGTGATGTGGTTTTTGTTTACAATCATGTACTGAAGAAAACAAATAACAAACAAATAATCTTTGATAAGTCATACTAAAAATGCGGTCAAGACAATAGACATATACATTGTATTTAAATGACTCCCGTATCTTTCCGTAAAATTCCGCCGCTTATCGCACCAGTATCGATTGACCGAAGAGCTCCGAATGTATGAAATACATGGTGTTATACCAATTAGCGGAGAATGACGTTATGCCCGAATACATTTTGAAACTATAAAAAAAATATTTTGACACTTATGTTTATAGCATGAACAATTGTTTACAAATTGTACAAAAATACACCTATTGTCCTTTGTTAGGATTGGTGACTCTATATAATCTTGAACCTTAAAGACAATAACAAATGTTTGATGTTAAAGCTGATCGCTCACATATTTCGACGAAAATATAATCTTTCCTAAACTTCCCAACATTGTATAGAAACATAATAAAAGCAGTAAAGCAGTGTTCTGATAAAATGGCAATTTAAGCTCAAATTTGACATTCAACAGTGACTGTTAAAGATGGTGATTTTCTGCACTTAATCTTCCCCGTCAGAAAACGGAATAGTTGATTTTTGTTTGTTGTTCAGACTTCTACTTTAGCTTAATTTATTGGCCAGTTTGTCTTAAACTATCCATAAAATTTGCAAAGATCTGTGAACAAGAAATTTAAATATCGAAGTCTCGGACCGATTACGTTCAAGAAAGGGAAGTAACCCAGCTGACAGTTGGGTTAAATGTTTCTTTTTCTTGGTTGTAACGTCCTGAAGTCATATTTATTGATCTTTGAATAAAGGACATTCATCAATGACCGTACAAGCAACTGAAGCACATTAACGCTTACAACAAATTGTAACTATACATCTTTCAAGTCACTATAATAAAAACTTTCAATAAGTGACTTGGTCGATGAGTAGCGGTCAGAGCACCGATTTTCAAAACCGACCACCATGGTTCGAGGTTCGAATTCTGTCCGCGACATGTCATATCGTACCTCTAAAAATGAACCAAAACGATTTTCAGCTGTCTATATATAGTTCTTACGTGTCTTGGATAACTATTGTACAAGTTCCGACCATGAATGATACACTCGTGCATTTTGTCATGTACAATCTTATCAACAATACGGACATTTTTTTCTGCAATGTTTATACATTGTAGTTGTTACACTTACAGGTGTCAATGCCAATGTTAACCACGTGATTTGTGATAAAACAAAGGACAATTCACGGTTTTAGGATGTCCGTTTAAAACAATTCTCTTAGGTGCTACATGACATTATACAGTATATATATAGGCGGTAGACACGGTCCTGTATCAAATACACTATATATAAGGCTTTTGATTCGGGACAGTGCCGGCCGTCTGTGCTTTAAAAGCTGGATTGTTCGACGATTTTAGGCGGTCTGTTAACCTAAATAGTCTTTCTGACCGTTTGCTGACCAATAGCCACATTAGTCAAGCTAGTACATGTAATCATTTGGTTCTAGAATCCGTCACTGATATAAATGAAATTCCACGTCTGTCAAACTTTCAGGAGGAAAAACTTAAATACCCTAAGCACGCATTTGATTGGTCGAGAGAGGGTCACGTGGTGGTCTGTAAAAAAGACATTGACTTGCTTTACTTTCACAAATTAGTTGGCTTAGTTATCAATTAAATCAAATGAAAATGTTTGTTTATCGCGAAACTGCTTTTTTAAGCTTCATTATCATTTGTTTTTTATCTTAACTAATTTGTATTTACATGTACAGTTTGTGTAAATCAGTCAGTCACATTTCAATCGCGTATTTATAAAACGCAACACAATTAAAACTTATGATTCTGAATAAAGCAACTGTGTTTTATAGTGTGCAGGAACATTTTGTGTGGTATTGTATACCAAACTCCCCGCAGCGGTTAGTGTGACGTAAGCACTGTGAGGTGTTAGATTGTATACATGTGTGCGAGAGTGTCCGCATACGACTCAAGGGGACGTGAGAACGAATCTTAGTTCGGACCATGGATTTTTATCGGATTTCATGGATTTTATCCCCTTGAGTCGTAAGCGGACACTCTACCACGTCGCCATAAAAGCTAACTTGAAGGCAAGGGAGTACAACTGCCGTTTTAAATGTCTGCTACATTAATATCACATTAGTATCATTTACAGGACCGTAAAACACACAGTGACCTTACCAGAAGTGAACAGTCGCATAATAACCTGTTACCAGTAAACAAGCCCGAAATAATAAACATTATAACAAAGACACAAAAAATACAGAACAACAAATATTGATGTATTCATATGTTTATAAATTATAAACAGTTTGACAATAACCTATATAGGTTAATGAATGATCTAGAACTCATATCAGGGATACATTTTGTATACATGTATTTGCTTACTTATTTAAGAATTAAACCATTGGAATGTTTTTATAGTATTTCAATATACTCGTAAATGACCCCAGTCCACTAATTGTTTCAGCATATATATATATTGTTAAGTTTTTTTTCAACTGTCAGTGGTGCATACATTAACCCCGTATAGAGGGAATATTGACGGAAAACTGTCGTAACTCATATTTTCAAAAAAATTCCGGAGAAGCAAAATAAAAGTTTTTCAACATTTTTCTCTCATGTTATTATGTAACTATTCTTTGATATAAGGGTAAGAAATAACATGTCTTGTGTAATAACACTGTGTTTAAAAAAATAATAATTGTGAAATTACTAGCTTTTTTTACTTACAACAGTTTTCCTCTGAAATTGGGAGTTATACCGAACAAGGAACTAAGTAAATTTATGTACTTTATAAATGGAATAGTTTAATGAAATTTTGTAAGCTTTCGATATATATAAATACTCATTACACTTCTGTAATTTTAATTGATTTGAAATAGCGAGGTTAACGTATGCGTCACTGACGTATGAATAAAAATGACAATAATACAATTTTAAATTTAGACCTAAAACAATACTAAGATTATCAATGTGTCAATCTTGATTACGACACCTCCTTTTAAATCTGTAAAATTCGGTACATTCTAAACAATGAATTATTGTTGTCGTATTTCGGCCTTTAGAATGCAAAAATCGACCTGCGAGATGTGCACACCTGTGCAATTCAAACTTTAAGGTATTCTCGTACCCATAAGATATCAAGGTTATATATGTCGAGAATCTCGATAACCTCTGGGTACGAGAACGTCTTTAAGGTTAGTCCCAGAGGTGGTCGCTAATCTCATGTTATACTGTAGATTATAGAACTAATATGATAATACGAAGAATTGGTCGTCGTGTATGCGTAATTTCCGATAGAATTAAAATTCGGTCGGTGACCAG
The DNA here is from genome assembly GCA_025267735.1 of Mactra quadrangularis. Classification (NCBI taxonomy): domain Eukaryota; kingdom Metazoa; phylum Mollusca; class Bivalvia; order Venerida; family Mactridae; genus Mactra; species Mactra quadrangularis. The sequence goes on from CM046300.1 coordinate 15,829,685, forward strand.
GTCAACACTATATGAAGCCCTAAATATAATGAAGTTTTCTTGTCACATGGTTAAAGTATATCTATTTTTTCATGTTCCATCATATCGGTCAGTCACGTTCTTCGACATGTATTCTAAGGTCCGACCATTTAGGGCTAGTACATTTTTTTGTTTGGGGTACTGAGCAAATTCTGTCACTACGAAAAAAATACAACAATCGTTTACAATTTTCTAAAATTTGAAGCGATTCAGTATTTTCCTCTGAAAATTTCGTTTACATTTGCTAGACAGTACGGATTGTTCGGCTTCGCTTGATCTATTATTATTTTCGTCATCTGAGAAAAGAAAGGCTGGAGCTATTTTTTTTTATTCTTGTCTATGAAATCCGCAAGTAGTCCGACCATTAATATGCTACACGCGAATTAGTTTACTGCGCCAAAAAGTAGTCTGGTGAAAATAGTCAGGCGTTTGAATCTTTTATGAATAAAGAAGAACATTTGAATTATCCAGTTAAAACGGCTGATGACCTAGAACAGAACTATCTAACAAAAAGAAATGTATTACCCCAGTGCTTCGATTTATTTGGATTTGGCTAGTTTATCAACACTAAATATATTTTGTTAAGCTTGTACTAGATTGTAGCACAAGTTAGTTCTTGCAATTTAGAGTAATCTTGAGTCCGCTTCGTAGTGACACAGCATTGAGCTAATCAGATAAATTTCTTGCCCAATGAAAAAATAAGACTTGTGATTTACAGTGACCGACACACCTAACATGCTTTCCTATCTAGTTTTTCCTTTTACCAGTTCTCGTATATAATTTCTTCACTTGGAAGTGACAACTTCACCATTTTATCTTTTTCATTGAATTATATATCTAGGTCTCTTGAGACAGGGACTGTAACCATGATAGCCGGATTCGATGTCGATCGTGCACGAAAGAAATTTTCAAAACCACCCACTACCCTGATATTTGTAGCTAATTGCACTACTGCCATGGCTAAGCTAACCGTTTGGAATATAGACCACAATGTTGAATTGGTCTACGAAATTAGGAAATAAAAGTAGATGTCCGAACAAATCATTTTAAGAGCCAGCAACATCTCATTTGCAGAATTTGGGTTGCCAAAAAGAAACTGTTGGTTGCCCAAATTATAAAATGGCTGTCCCGGGCAACCAGACACCCAATAATTTCGTAGACTGTTGAATTAACATACCTTATTGCTGACCACCATGTTACGTAATCCTTTCAATAGTGACGTCATTGGTATAGATTTTAAAAATGATGAATCAATCAAACTGTCTGTCGTCTCCATGAACTCTGTTCCATTTGTAGTTGTTGTTGTCATGTTGTCTGTAATATCCATCGTTGTCATGGTGCTCCAATGATGATGTTTCTGTTGTTTAGAATACCAATTAATGTTTTACCTATCTCTGATTACGCAGTTTATCAAATGTACCACTTTATCGCTTCACATTAACTTGATCACAACTGAAATCGTTTAGATTTATGTCAAAGGCATGTGATTGATTCGTCAGGAATGAATGCTGAAATAAGTCCAGTTTAAATGTTCAATGTTTCAACTGAACTCAAATTGCTCTTTGTCAACAAAATATTTAGAATATCGTGAAAATTCAAAACATATTTTTAAACAGATCAGAACTGAACCGAACGTGACAACTAATGTATCTACACAACAATAATGATTTTACCCAAGAACAGCTTTAAACTGGTGTTTTAATACTGATAATACGTTTTCATCGCATGGAGTGTACACATAAAAAGCGAAGCCAAGTCTTAAAGCCCTAACAATGTCTGTTTAATATAGACACAAACACATTTGTTTGTTATTAACTTATTAACATAATCCGCTATTGTAATAAAATACAAACAGATAAAAGCCGAGATCATCCGAGTGCTTTTTTCTATAAGTCAGTAAATATAAATAAAATAATGTATGAACGACTTACATGCAGAGATAAGACTTCTGCTATACTTAACAATGTGAACTGACTTGACCAATATTTTGTTGTTTAATTTTATAGTTAATTGCGAAGATATTTGTAATTGTTTTCGTTAGTAACCTTTGACCTTGAATTTATAATTATTTAACATCTGGTGTTGCGATAGTTTCCCTACGGTTGTTGAATTCTATAATGCCACCATCGGCTAGCCTCTGTATACTTGGTTCATAACCCGGGTCGGTAGCGCAGTTGGTAGCGCACCGGGATTTCGAATCTAGTGTCTCGAAGGGGGTACGGTTTCGAATCCCTCCCGGAGAGGTTATACCCTTCCATGAAAATTTGACAATTATGTAAATTTTCCTCCATTAATAAGGTATATGGAGGAGTTTCCGGCCTTGTGGAAGGGTAGATGAGTACTGGTTATCAACAAGGGTCCAGAAAAGCTAGGTTAGGTGCGCTGGACGCCGTAAAATATAAAAAATGTGTTGACACGGCGTTAAACCCAGTATAAAATGATAAATTAGTTTGTTAAGATCCACATTGTAACAATTATTACAAAAAGGGTTACTACAAATATGACAGCTTGTTTTGTAATTAAACCTAATGTAATAAAGTTTCAGAATCATTATGCATTAATTTTAAGATTAAGATAATTTGACCATCAAAATTTATGTTGTAGAAAGAAATGCTGATTTATTATAGTTATAAAGCCAAATTACTGAAGTTTCAATAAGTGATTTATGCAGGAAAAAGAAATTATGTACTATCTTTTTACAAATTGGGTTATTATAAAAGGGATTGAGAGATCCGAAATGTAAAACAGTTTTAGGATATATCATTTTGATGAGAAATCGAAGCTCTGGTAGCGCTGCCTGGAAATGGATTCAACAGGGCAAAAGCTGCTGGAGGCATTTGAATGGACACGCGTGGTGTCGGAGTAATATGGGTTGTACCTCTTTGGGTAATTGTAGCAAATCTGGATATAGAATGTAAAAATATCAGGTAGTATATGTCGAACTCGTTCATCATTTTAATCTATGTAGTATGACTCATATAAATATTTATTTATTTAAGGCGTGCCATATATTTATAAATTTAAAAACGGCTTCCCATACTTTTGTCCTTGATACAATCGTCTGGCTGGCTGATATTTATTTAGACTCGCTCATATGCATTAATGCTTTGAGCGAGTATTTTCTATCATTGTAAGTCTGCTATCTCACAAAAATCTAATTATAAGAATGTCTATTTTAAAAACTATGATTAAAAATATCTTAATTTAATAATATAAATAGTTTACAATAGTAAACTCTATGTTAAAAATCTATTTTAATATCAATTTTTATTAAAAATCTATATAAGAATAAGATCTATCTATATTATTTTAAATATATACAAAAGATGAAACTATGTTAAGATACTATATACAATATATAGGCTTATTTACTATGTGAGTAACTTAAATAGTTTGTTTAAACAATCTTAAATCTATATGTCGACTGTGTTATATATAAAAAAGAGGGGGGGGGGGATATGTTCCTGTTCGGCAGGTAAAAGAAACGGAATAAAAAATTTAGCGTAAAATATGATCTTAAGTGTATTCCGACTAGGTACAACGGCTCGCTTATAGGGCCACGTAAAAATAAATGTTTAAAAGTAATGGAACTAGTAAAATAACACAATTACAAATATATGTACAAGTTTAAAAAAGGGGGGGACAATGCCGAACAGGGAATCCCTGATAAGTTGTAAACTTCAAAGTATGTATGGGGACAAATAGCCCTAAAAAGGGCTGTATACACCTACAAATAATGTAATAGCCCTGATAAGGGCTTTGTCTTAAAGACAATATAATCCCACTAAAGGGATAAGTGTATAGCTATTTGCCCCCATTAATATATATCAAAGATCTCATGTGGTTTACTATCTTCCGGTGTAGCTGTCTATCGCTTTTACTCGACTACTGCCTGATCGTTATTTTATACACTCAGTACTATAATATTGTAGGGGTAGAGGCTCAGCAATGCTTGAGTGGAGGGTGGATGACTGGGTCGCCTCAGATTTGATATACAATGATAGTACAGATGTCTGTGTGTACTGCGCTATGGCCCTGGGAAGACATGACCCCCACAGGTACCACCGCACAGCACACACAGAATAGGAATGAGATTATTTACTGAGTGGTAGACCGGAGGATTCAGACCGGTCTAACTAGCAAAAAATCTAAACCTGACAGCCCTTGGCCCCAGATACGTATTGTAACAACTGTCACTTAGATACAACACTGGAGACGAAGACTGTCCGGTTAGTAATGCTAAGATGTTAAATTAGTTGATGTCACTTTGTCTGCCCCGTCCTGCATTGAACCAACCGGCCCTTAGATGCTAACAGGGTGCAGACAAGTGATTTAGTGTAGTTCAAAATGAACATAAAAATAGTAAAATAAAGGAGGGGGGCCTTTTGTTAGCGGCTGGCCATAGGGCTAACACCTCCCAGTGTGGAGTAAGATCATCACCACTGGGAGTATGTCATGACCAGCCGCCAAAACTAGGTCACTGTACTTGGTAATTTTAACTAAAGACCCTGTATAAGGGTTGTATTTATGTATGTTGTCAGACATACGTTTGAGAGCTAAGGCAAAAGAGGCGGTATTCGCTGTTGTAATTTCAGACGAGCCCGCCCCAAGTGCCCCAACTCACCCACTTGGTATACACTTGTTTTGTCATAATAGAGGCTACCCAGCTGAAACAACCCCCGGTATAGGTGGGCCAGGGTTGCTCTCCCATAATTTGAGTACTCAGCCTAAGTCATTAGGAGGAGAAACCAGTCCATGCGGCATTTTATTTGGATTTTATGTTATTATAAATCCATAATTTACTCAGTCAAGTCTGTGTGACATAACTGAATTTCATTTACAGATTTATATTTATTATAATTATTTAAAATTTAAAAAATTTAATTTTATCCGTAATAATTTTTTAAGCTTGAGTATATATACCCCGGCTTTCCATATTTCAAAGGTTTTTCAATTGCAAATATTAACCATAAAATGCGGTCAATTTGTGAGTTTTATGAACTCAGCAAGTTTATAAACATTAGAATTAATAAATTTTTCACTTTTAAATGGGTTAAAGTGTTTAATTAAAAATTTCATGTAGATCTATAAATTTATATCGAAATGAAGTAAGTGGACTATGGTGTTCCATACGTTTATATACTAGGTCTAGCTAGCTGACCTACTTTGAGTTATTTTTAGAATCGGATTGACCTAAATAATTTTTTCTCTTCTCTGATTGGTTAATGTTCATGTCTTATGTTTGAAGGTTCAGTTTTGAACACTTAGAATATTTTTGGCAAAAAAGATAAAAATTTAACAAAAAATTCTGTTAACGTTAAAAGATTCTACATAAAAAACCACATAGACTGGTATTATTTGTTTTTAAAAGTGATGGTATAAAGTAGGTGTAATTTCTGATTGAAACATTTATCACCAGGTATAAATGTCTCATTCCACCACCATTATGAAAAAGTTTATATTTTTATTTTCAGTTAATAGTTTGCGGGAATCCCAACATAGTGCAAATACCGAGTAACTACCCAGGGGCTTTTAACCTATTCGGGGTAGTTCTTATCAATAGAATGGAGATCCTGGGTTAAATTTTGTATACAGATGACTTATATAGTCAATGTTTGACTACTTAGTATAAAATTTCTTATTTATGTAGTGTAAAATTTCTCATTTTTTAATTTTCAAAAGTTTTAGGAATATAATATATTCATAATTTCATTTCATTCTGTTATCTTACCAAATTATTGTTTACAATAAGGATTTTCTCTCTCAGTTAAACCAGACTCGCTGGACGCTTTATATCGATATAAACAAAGCGCCCGGATGACACCGATCCGGTGTCATGCGTGTAATCTCCTACATCGTCAGTTTCACTTTCAGCGTGAGGAGAACCAGACGCGATTTTTGTCTGAAGTTTTTACAACTTCACAGGTAAATTGAGAATATTTTTTTTTCAATTATTAGTTGAATTTGTGTATTGTAAGATATGGAGAACGACGATTTATCGTCTTTTCCTATAATTGAAGTAGATAATACCTCGAAACGTTGCGCTAGTCCGGGAGCACGTGCTACGACAATCACATCGAGTCCGACTCGCAACGTTTCGAAGTCTTCCTCTACTTCTAAGAATAAGTTAAGTTTATCTGGCATGGATAAACGTATTTCTCTGATGGAGACTAATATGAACAATAGCCTCTCGGCTATAATTCAGTCTCTTGACTCTTTGAAAGAAAGTGTTCAGAAGACGGGCGGTTCGGCCGCGCCGATATCTGATCACAATTTTACTGGGGATAGTGCTCCTTCGGGGAGGCACAGACCTCTTACAAGTGAGAATAGTGCTCCCTCTGGGAGGCACAGACCTCTTATTAGTCTTAACAATGGGATAGACCCTGATATTGTGTCCCTTCATCCCAGTGAGAATGAAGTTAGGAACTTGTGCAGGTCAGGTTCAGTTTGTTCTGACAAGTCTGAAGGTTCCTTTTCAAATGCCAGCACAAATTCTCTGTCAGGCAAAAGTAGAAATTTTGAACTTTCTAAGCAACCTGAACTAAGGGAAATTTTTGGTTTTGCTCATAATGAGGAAGAAACGTCTGAAAACGGGCTAGTGCTAGACCCGTACCAGTTAGATATCCTCAAAAAATCTTGGCGTTGTGACGCTCCAGACCGTATGTCTTCTTACAAAGAGGAATATCGTCGCTGTTTCCCTATCAACCAAAAGTCGGTTGAAGCTCTACAAGTCCCTGGACTTGATGAATTACTAGAGCCTATGCTTCTTAAAAGACATGGACCCAAGAGTTTTAAACCATGGGGTAAAAACAAGAGTTTATGTACTCAGCCTTTGAAATCAATTGAAACTCTAGCTTATCAAGGACAATTGGCTTCAAGAATGAACATAATAGCTATGGCGTACTTACAACAAGGTCTAGGCAATCTATTAAATAATTTAAACAATACAGAACCAAATCTTGACAGAGCAGTTCAAAATGTAAGAGATATGTTCGATATTTCTAATAAAGCTCTGGACCAAGCTGGGCGTTCAGGGGCTTTTCATCACATGATCAGGAGGAAAGCTGCCTTGTCAGATTCAGGGTTAATAACTCTGAAAGATATAACCTCCAAAGTTATGTTTCTACCATTAAGTAGTGAGGGTGTATTTGGACCTGGCTTACATGACAAACTTAAAGATAGAAAGGAACACAAGGACCAATTATCAGACCTTGTTCCAGAGTTTTTTAATAAGCCTAGTTTTAAAAGAAAATTGCCTAACAGTTATGAAAATAGGCTCTCAACCCCTCAGTACAAAATGGCTAAAACTGACACATATAGTAAGTCAAGGCCTAAATCTAATGATTTAAAAGAGTCTAATTTCAGATACAAGAAAAATGATTCATATAATAGAACTGAGAAGAAAGATGTGGAGAACAAGCCTCCTTCCTTTCGGATACCCAAGAAACAATGACAATTTAGTAAGTCAAACTTTATCTCTTCTTCCCCATTATCCAGTCGGAGGAAGACTCAAATATTTCCTGTCAGCATGGGAGAAAATTACCACAGATCAGTGGGTCTTGTCAATCATAAAAGAAGGCTACAAAATGGAATTCAGCCAAATACCAAATTTTTCAGGAATTGTGAAAACAAGGGTTCCACATGTTCAAGAATCTTCAATTTTGGAAGAAATAGATTCTCTTTTAGCAAAAAACGCTATAGAAGAAGTTCCTTTGAACCAAATTCATCAAGGTTTTTACAGTACCTTTTTTCTAGTAAAAAAGAAAAATGGCAAAATGAGACCCGTTATAAATCTAAGACCATTAAACAAGTATTTAGTAAAAAAGCATTTCAAAATGGACACTCTGACAAAAATATTAAATCTAGTCAGACCAAAAGATTGGGCAGTTTCGATAGATTTAAGCGATGCATATCTCCATATACCAATTTTCCCAGCTCACAGGAAATATCTGAGGTTTTGTTTCAAAGACAAATATTACCAATTCAAAACAATGTGTTACGGTCCAACAGTTGCCCCACGGGTTTTCACCAAAATTTGCAGTGTAGTAACTGCTTATTTAAGAACAATGAATATCAGACTAGCATCATACCTAGACGATTGGCTTTTCCTGAATCAAGTCAAAAACCTTTTGATCCAAAACTTACAACAAAGCATAGAAGTAATGCTATCATTGGGCTTTGTGATAAACCTGGAAAAATCCAGCTTAATACCACAACAAAGTTTAGTGTACATAGGAGCTTGGTTCAAACTAGACAAAGCAATTGTTCTCCCTTCAATAGAGAGGCTGGAAAAGATTCAATTAGCAGTGAATCTTTTAACCCAAAAAACTCCCAAAGCAATAGACTTTCTCCATCTGTTAGGCTTAATGGCTTCATGCATAGAACTCATTCCTCATGCACGCCTTTTTATGCGTCCAATCCAATTACATCTTTTGAGTTTTTGGCGTCCAACAAAACACAGCCTAGAGAAAGAAATTCCTGTTACACAACATCTGGTAAAACACCTTCAATGGTGGCAAAATCCAGCCAACATTATGATGGGTCGATCGTTACATCAACCAGTGGGAGAAATTACCCTCACCACAGATGCCTCAAAAACCATGTATGGGGGACATGTGGAGAACAGTTGGTATCAAGGAACATGGGACAAATTTCAAGCAAAGATGCACATCAATCTGTTAGAGATGAAAGCTGTGTATCTTTGTTTAGAACATTTTGCACCAATCCTTCAGGGGAAAGTAGTATTGATAAAATCAGACAATACCACAGTAGTCCAATACATAAACAAACAAGGGGGGACCAAATCAAGCAAACTATGCATGGAAGTCTGGAACCTTTGGCAGTTTGCAATCAAAAACAAGATAACTATGAAGGCTGTACATCTATCGGGCATTCACAATATTTTAGCAGACCAATTGAGTCGACACAAAGTGTTACCTACAGAATGGACTTTGAACCAATCCATAGTCCAAAAAGTGTTTCAGAAGTGGGGCAGTCCAATGATGGACTTGTTTGCATCCCCACACAACCATCAAACACCAATATACTGTTCTTGGATGCCAAGCAACCAAGCATTTGCAATAGATGCTTTAAGCATACCGTGGACAAACATGTTTGCATATGCATACCCACCTCTGTGTCTGATTCCCAAGGTCCTGAGACATATACGGCAATACCATTGTCAAATTATACTGATTGCACCACTGTGGCAGAGGAGACATTGGTTCCCAGAACTGTTGGAACTCCTCATAGCAAATCCAATCAGTCTTCCCCTGTGTCCAAACCTCCTGACACAGCCCAAAACACAGATTGTTCACCCAAACCCAGAAATTTTCAATCTAACAGCTTGGCTCCTATCAACAGACGTTTCCAAGAGATTGGATTTTCTGAAAAATCTAGAAAACTTCTCATGGCAGCATGGAGAAATGGAACTAAAAAAGATTACACCAACAAGTTCAAAATGTTTTGTAGCTGGTGTAGTTCAGAACAAATTGATCCATACTGTGCCACTTTAACGCAGATTGCTGATTTCCTTGCATATTTATATCAAAAAGGTTTGCAATATAGTACAATTAATGGTTACCGTTCTATGTTATCAGCAGTTTTAAGGTGTTATCTGCATTACAAAAGAAACCTTTTGAACCACTTGGTAAAGTGTCTTTGAAAATGTTAACATTAAAGACTGTCTTCATAATTGCTATTACTTGTTTCAGGAGATCCAGTGATATACAATCATTCCATATTGGGGAAGGAAATGTAAATATTCAAAGTAAAGGTATTACTTTTATTAGACAAGGCTTAGCCAAACAAGACAGACAGTCGCATAGGAAGGCTTTAGTCTTTGTTCCAAGTTATCCAGAAAACAAGAAACTGGACCCTAAAAGGTGTATATACTACTATTTAAAAGCAACAGAACGTTTTAGAAAATCACCTGAAGAATCTGGTAAGGATGAAACTAAAGTTTTCCTTAGTCTAAATGAACCACATAGACCAGTAACAGCACAAACAATTTCAAATTGGATTGTTCAAGTGTTAAAAATCACTCTTAATGACAATTCTTTAAAAGTGAAAGCTCACAGCACTAGAGCTTTAGGACCTTCCTTAGCCTTATACAGAGGAGCTTCAGTTGAATCCATTATGAATGCTGCAGATTGGTCAACGGAGTCAACCTTTACCAGGTTTTATCTCCGTGATTTAAATTGTAATGTTTTAAAGGAAAATTAACCTCAGCAAGTTGCTGAACGTGTAAATATGTTTTTAACATGCTTTGTTATTAAACCATAAAAGGTTGATTATGTACATAGTTGGTATGGAACAACCAAGTAGTTGATAACAGAATCAAAGCAAGAAAGAATCTTGACACCTCCTTGGTAGGTAAGTACTGCTTTGAAATCATCCTTATTGTAAACAATAATTTGGTAAGATAACAGAATGAAATGAAATTCAAAAATTTTATTAAAATTAAAATTTTATGAATGAAGTTATCTTACCAAATTATAACTAACCCACCACCACCCCTAGATTCTTTGTTTAAGGTGTCTGGGTTCTCCTCACGCTTCAGTATAGAAACTGACGATGTAGGAGATTACACGCATGACACCGGATCGGTGTCATCCGGGCGCTTTGTTTATATCGATATAAAGCGTCCAGCGAGTCTGGTTTAACTGAGAGAGAAAATCCTTATTGTAAACAATAATTTGGTAAGATAACTTCATTCATAAAATTTTAATTTTAATAAAATTTTTGAATTTTATATATAAATTCAATATTGGAAAATAATTTGTAAATTAATGAAATTTACTCTAAATTTTGAGTGTTTTTATCCTGTTTTTCAAATTTTTTGAACTGTGAAAGTTATTTATAAAATTTTATTTAGGATTTTCACTCTCTTTAACTAGTTTTTAAATGAAGTCATCATGTATTGTTTATGTTCCAGGTCTCTAAGTCTTTATTTTGATTAAGAAAATGTAATATATAGGGTCTTTTGCCCTATTTTAAGTGATAAAACATATGAAAACATATTATTTATTGTATTTTAACAACAAAAGACATTATTTTCAATGTATCATGTTTAAGAAAGATAATATTTTAGTATAGAAATAAATAAATAATGTATTTAATTTGGAGGAATCAACATAATTGTTGATATTTTATTATAATTATGGGTTTTAATAACCAGGTATTGTATAAAAAAAGGATTTATCTGGGTATAAGACCCTGACAAATATAGTTTTAAATAGGATTTGCATCCTTATGTTTAATTAATAGTATATTTATGTAATTATAAACATTTTGCTGCATTACAGCAATAGAATAAAGGTTATAAGAACCTTTAATCTTTGTTTTTAATATTTAATCCACTAATTGTATAGCTTTATTAGCTGTTTAGGTTGCATTTAACTAGTTTAAATGCAGTTAATGTTTATCTCATGTGGTATTTGCACTCAATTGGGCAGTATAAATGACATAGACTGAGTTTTGGGGCTCTAGATTTTGTCTGTCATTTGACAGTCTATAATATAAATCTCTAGAGCCTTATAAACTGAGCTCCTAAATGCCTTGCTGGGATCTAACAGATTTTGGACATCAAAATTGATATCCAATTTTTGCAAGGCAGATTTGAGCTCAGTTCTGGGAGAGCTAAACTTTATACAGGTGAACAGAAAGTGATCAGTCGTGAAGTCAACCCCGCAATGGGGGCAAACCGGGTCAGTATCTGGAAGATACCTACCCAGTGAACCTGGTAACAGGCTTGCCCCCATCCTCAGTCTAGTTATGCACCTGTCAATCCCCTTGTTGTTGGAGTAAATGACAGGCCACCTGAGCCCTACCGGATATAGAAAGGAACTGAGCGGTCTTTCCACTTTCCTTTGAATTAGCTTGTGGTGTTCCACCCAGTTTTCAATTGTCTTTTTCCTAACAATTGAGTATATCTCAGTAGGGGCAAGATTGACCTCACAGCTGGGTTCTGGTAGGTTTAAACCCTCCTTGGCTGCTTTGTCTGCAGTTTCATTGCCAGAGATGTCCACATGGGCTGGGCACCATAGAAAAGATAGTTCAAGACCAGATTTTAAAATGTGTTGATATTTATTGTTAATTTTTTCCAAAAGATCTGGTCTTGATTTGCTTTTTGAATTTTGAATGGTTATTAATGATGACAATGAGTCAGAAATTATTATAGATTTTGGATGTTTATTTTGAATAATCCAGCCCATGGAGACATCTATGGCAACCATTTCAGCAGTGTAGATTGAGCAATAATTGTTCAATCTATCTATATGTTTATAGTTAAAAGAGGGGATATAAAAGGCACAGGAAACTGTTCCTGTAGATGGGCACTTGGAACCATCTGTGTAAATTTTGGTATGGTTGGGATAATTGGTATCCAAGTGTTCAAGGAAAGATAATTTTAAAATGGGGGGGTCAACTTCACCCTTAGAGGTGTTGTTTAGGGTGAGATCTACAGGAGGGGGGGTAAGCAGCCAAGGAAATGGGTTTTTTGGTCTGAAATCTGCCACCTGTACATCACTGAGACCCATTTTTTCCCTCAAGAGATCTACTTTAGCCCCAAATGGAGTAAAAGGGAATTTCAATCTCTTGGGTACTTCTTTGTTGGTCCCAATGATGGAATTCAGAGGGTTCTTTTCCCTCTGTGTTTGTGCCCTGGCCCAGAATTTAACAATATACTCAGGTCTCCTAAAGAGCAGTGGCATGACCCCTGCCTCTGCTTCCAAAAGGTGTTTAGGGGTAGTTGGAAGGGCTCTTAATGCAATCCTTAAGGCCTTATTTTGAATAACATCTAACTTTTTGAGTTGGGAAGGACAGGCTTCATAATAGATTTCAGCACCATAGTCAATTTTAGGTCTTATTAGTGATTTGTATATTTGGAGTAGACTCTTTTTGTCAGATCCATACTCTGTGTGTTTTAGTAATTTCATTAGATTTAGGTCTGAGGTACACCTTTTAACTATATAATCAATGTGAGGTCCAAAAGTGAGTCTTTCATCTAATATCATGCCTAAAAATTTGGTCTGTTTGACCATGTTGATAGGTGTACCTCCCAGGTCAAGCTGAATTCTATTATGATTTATAACCTTGTTCCCAAGATGCATCCCCACTGTTTTTTCTTTTGAAATTTTGAATCCCCATTCTAAAGCCCATTCCCAAACTAAATCCAAGCTCTTTTGTACTTTCGCCACCAGATAATTTAGATTTTTGCCTGAAACCCAGGAGCCAGAATCGTCAGCAAATTGGCTTGGAGTCATTCCTTTACTAGAAAAGGTTTCAGGTAGATCATTTATTAATATATTAAATAAAAGTGGCGAAAGTATCGCGCCCTGCGGTGTCCCTCTAGACAGGGTTTCACTGTCAGAGAGGACATTTCCCACTTTAACTTGTATTTTTCTGTCCTCAAGGAATGCTCTGATGTATGAGAAGCAGGACCCTGTTATACCATATTTTTTGAGTTTATACAATACTCCAAAGTGCCAGGTAAGGTCGAATGCGGCTTGGAGGTCTAAGAAAATTGCCAAAACATGGTGGTTATTGTTTTTAGCCGCCATGACATCATGTTGAAGTCGAGCAAGTTGGTCCAAAGTGCTCCTCCCCTTTCTGAAGCCAGATTGAAAGGGGGTTATATAGTTGTTTTGTTCAAAGTGAGTTTCTAAACGTGCCTTTACCATCCCCTCTAGCAATTTCCCAGCGTGGGAGGTAAGGCTTATCGGTCTGTAAGATTTTGGGTCATTTTTATCTTTATTAGGTTTTGGAATAGGTATAACACAGGCCCTTCTCCAAACATCAGGGTAAGAACCCTTTTCCCAAATTTTGTTATACAGACAGAGCCAGATTTCCAGGAGGGAATCTGGCATGTTTTTGAACAGAGAATATGAAATTTGGTCAAGGCCCTGGGCGGAATTTTTTCTACTATTTATGATTTTTTTTGAGTTCAAATATGGTAAAAGGTTGGTTAATAGGTAAGTTATCTTCCCCCGGCTCGTTTAAGATGTTTTTGTGGGTGGACTCAAATTTTGATTGGTGAGCCAAAGTTTCTAATGGTAAATTTGAGTCGTTTGAAACTTCTTTGTAGTGCCTAACTAAAAATTGAGCCTTTTCCAGGGGAGTTTTTGCATATTTTTTGTTTTTAATGAGTAGCGGTACAGGTTCATGTCTTTTACCTTTTAAAGCTTTGATTTTTGCCCAGACTGTTTTTGAAGCACCACTTTTAAATTCAATGGACTTGATAAAAGATTGCCAATGCTCTTGTTTGGCGGCCAAAATAGTGGTCTTCGCGTTTGTTTCAGAGCTCTTAAGTTTTTCTAAATTGTCTGGGCATGGGTTTCTTTTTGTTTTTGCCAAAATTTTCTTTCTTTCCTGTACCGCTTTATAGCAGAGTTCATTCCACCACGGGGCCTTTTTTCTAGGTTTATTTGAAGCTTTGGCCGGGGCACTATTGCATTCCTTGGCCACCAGAAGGGACACATTTATTAATTTATCTAGAAATATATCAGTGTCTTCACTGTAGACTTGATCTTTTGTTATGTTCTTACATGAGTTTTTGAATTTCTGCCAGTCAGTTTTTCTAAAAGAACATTTTGAGTGTTCTGGTTCCAAAGGTGTGTTGCATTTGCCAAAGTCGCAACTAATTAATAAAGGATAATGATCAGATCCCAGGGTATCATTATGAACATCCCATGTTGTTGAGAGGGCGGTCCTATCATCACAGAGTGTTATATCTAAGTTTGTTTGTTCCCCTGTTGCTTTACTAATTCTGGTTGGAGCACCATTGTTAAGTATGATTAAGTTATTTTCGTCTGCCCAATCTAAAATGATTCTCCCCTTATTGTCATCCAGTTTAGATCCCCAAAAAGTGTGGTGGGCATTAAAGTCACCTGTGATGATAAGGCCTTTTCTTTCACTTGGGATGTAGTTGTAAATTTTGTCTAGGGTGTCTTTTTCTACACCTCTAGAATATATATTTGCCAAATAAAAGATACCATGTGCCAAATGTATCTTTAGTAACTGGACTTCAGTTTTTATTTCATCATTCTTTTCCCTGGGATTTTCAACAGGAAGGTACTGATAATTTATGGAGTTTTTGATGTATAATGCCAAACCTCCACATGCAGTATTGTTTTTGGTAAAATTTTTATGTTCCAAAGAATATCCAGGAATGTTTTTGACGGACTTATCACTAAATTTGGTTTCCTGGATACAAAGAATGTCTACATGTGGGTTCCTATCTAAAGTATATTTAATTTCACAAATTTTGGCTGCTGTTAATCCAGCAGCATTAAATGATATTATGTTTAGTTGTTCTGCCATGTGTTCCCTCTAGGGGCCAAAGAGTTTATTATATCTTTGTTTGACCTGAGCATAGTGTTGCCTTCTAGGAGACTGAGATGGGATTTTGCTCAGCCTCCTACCTAGTTTCAGTTTACCGGGGGTCTTTTCCACCCTCCTAGTTCTTAGGCCCGTAGGTGCTCTGGTAGTGTTTTGTTTAGCACTCGCCTGGGCTTCCTGGCACACTGCTTTGCTTTTTTGTTTTTGTGTTTGTGTTTTAGTGTTTGTTTTCTGGTGTAATGCATTTTTGGTGAGTGCTGCGTAAATAAATGATTTTAAGTTGTTACGCGCGGGGCGCGATTTATCCAAAATAATTTGTTCAATAATGTCTGTTAATTCCTGAGTGCTTAGAGTGGTGCAGTGGTTTTCTTCTGAAATTTTGAAGTGTATGCTGGTGTTTGTGTATGATTCTGTGTATGCCACCTGTTTAGCAGTTATGCCAGGAGAGCTTTTAACAGGCGATTCCTCCTTGTTGACCACCCCCGAAATTGACAGCTCCTCATACGATTTGCCGCAATAACTGGGGTGGACAGAGACCATCGAATCCTCACCAGAAGTGTTGAAGTCACTGCAGTCACTGACCACAGATGAAGAACTTAGTTCAGTCACTTGGGTCAGCGACGCACAAGTGGCTCCAACTGGTGAATTATCGGGGGTCCCCAGAGGTGTTGATGAGGTTGGACCTTCAGTGTTGGTAGGTTGATTTGGGCTATTTGGCGTGTCAGGATCTATAATTTTACATCCACTGACGTTTATATCAGTGGATAGTATATTTCCTGCTTCTTCCTTTTTAGGGGAGTTGGCAGGTGTGAAAAGGCTGATTGTATTGCCTTTTTCACTAGGGACATCTTTTATGGATGTAGCCTGACTTTTATTACCAACTCTGCAGGGTATACCTTGACGAGTCAACTTTAATTTTGTTGCCTCATCGTCCACTATGGCCCCCGCCCTGGTCCACGAGATACCATCCCTCCTCAGGACCGCAGTGATACACTGGGCCCTGAGATACTGGGGGCATCCCGGGAACCAGGCCGGATGTGGTCCCCTACAGTTAGGGCATCTAAAGTCACCCCTCCTGCAGGTTTCCGGCCTGTGGTTACCAGAGCACCTGGGACATACTTGATCTTGTTTGCATGAACGGGCTCTATGACCGAACCCTTGACACTTATAGCACCTCATGGGTGGGTGTATATATTTCTCAGTCGGGAATTTTATGTTTGTTCCTTTAATGATGACATATAAAGGAGTATCCCCCCTGAAAGTAAGTTTAATGGCGCCTGTTGGACCATTTTTGTTTTTGATACGTTCATGACATATTAGCTCGACCCCTCTACTGGGTTCAAACGTAATGTTATTTTGGAAGTCTTTAATATCCAAATCTAATGGAACCCCATGTATCAGAAGGTCAGTGACTGGTTGTCCCCTGGGGAGAGAAGCCTCCACAGGGCAGTCACCCAGCCACAAATTCTTATTATTTAATAACTGTGTCATAGGTTCGGCCCCAGGAAACTCAAGCAACACTGAGCCAGACGCCAGGGGGGTCACCCTCTCAACTTTTGGGAATTTTACATTTATGAGTTTGCCCAGTTTAATTATACTAATGGTTTTGAGGAGGGGATTAGGTCCTCTCGATTTCAAAATGAGTACAAATGGGTTCGGATGTTTTATCCGATGTTTATCTGTCTCATGAAGTGGGGTTCCCACATATTTACTAATGTCTAGAGGGTGTCTCCCTGGCGTCAGTATGGGGGGTGTTCTGACATATTCTGTCGGCCTATAAGTTGAACTGCCAGCCATTCCTGGAGACGAACTTCCAGGCATGGCTAACAGTAACTAATAACAAAAAGACTTTTGTCTAATTGCTTTTAATCAACAAACTAATGTTTCAGTTACTTAGTTTTTAATTTTATATTTCTTTTTTAGTAACTGATAACAAGTGGCCAAAAGTTTTCAGGGTCTATGGTAAGTAAATAAAAGGATCGGTAATCAGAGTGATACAATCGTTTCTTTATCTCCGCTTAGTTATATACCAACATTAACCAATGATGTCTTTCAACTCGGACACACCTCCAAACATGTGCTAGTAGAAATCCAGGACATATTCTGGATTACCTGCCCCTTACCACTATCGTTATTGTTTCAAGCAAATCACAATAATGGTGACTCCCTCAGTAAATTTTCGGGGAACAAAATTTTTGTTTACGTTTTCTTCATTTTACAAGATCATTTGTTGACGATGGTTAATTTAGTAGAAGTTCGGTATTATATATGTCATTAAAAGTCGATTTTTCTCTTTGCAAGTAGATCTATATATTTAAAAGCGAACGATTTACAAAAACCATGTCTGCAAATAGACTGGATTCTGACGTTGACATTTTCTCGTTAGAATATCAGATTCTTTATTTAACATAAATGTAACTGAACGACTTAAACCTAGTCAAGTCACTTTAGGCGAAATAGGCTATAGGGTCAACATCAAGATAGTGTCTAGATCTAATTGCAACAGAAACAAAGACAACAGTATTTAGTTCCTTAATTAATGTTTCCTAAATTGTCAATTTAAGATGAGAAAATCGAATATATATAATATATGATATAGGGTCTTAAATTAGGTTCCGATCAATGGAAAGACCGTAAAACAATAAATAGGTACACTTACTTTCTCCATATCCGGAAATAAACAAATAAACAAATAATCGATGACGTCATGATACGATTGCGATGACGTCAGTATTGTGAGCTGTGCAAGTTCCTTTGATTTATTTAGCCTAAAGAATGAGAAGTGTTCATTTGCAAACAGTTTCATCCGATATCTTGTACAATACATCGAGCGTCGCCATTATTCTGCTTTGCCTGACGTACTTTTACCCACCAAAGTACGACTGGGAACCAGACAGTCCAGGACACAACATTTAGGGGATAAAACAAATGTGTGCTGACTAACTATTCTAGCCCGTAATTAAATCTGAAAAACGGAACGTCGAATGTTTGTTCAAGTTTTTAGAGCCATGAACCACATTGACAGGATTTCTAACTCACATTTCAATGACGTAGGATTTCGTACCCTTATGCTATATGAAGTCAATAAATTTAAGATTCTGCTTCAAGCCAATGCCATAATCATCATATTATACAATTGTATAAAAATGTAGTGACTTTTAAAACAATTCTGATAAGTACGCCACACGTAACATTACTAACAAAATTTAGTTTATGGTTTTAATCTCCTTAGATCCAAAGTGAGGATTTGGACACTAGATTCTTGGCTGGTTGTACAAGCTAGGCTGGTACAGTACTAAATAGTACAGATATTTAGACGGAAATCATTTATATATAGTATATATTTATCTTTGTCGACCTTTGATTAACTTATTAACTACTAAACCAAATGCAGAATGGCTCACAATCAAGAATCAATCAATCAAAGATTTATGCAGATTGCCACGAAAGCTTAAATGTTGGTTGATTGTATGGTAGACTAGATGATCACAAGTATTATATAAAGTGAGTTACCAAGGCTTAAGCTTGATCGAAATCGTAGGAAAAATAAAGGGAGATAACTATATAGATTAAATATTTTTTACGATTTATTAACCCGTATATAATCGTCTCCCTTTGTTTAATATTGTCCGTATGCTTGTACCATCATGAATATCACTGTCAGACATGTCGCTTCAGTGTCATTGATAGCCCCATCATAAATGTACGAGTGTGAGAAGTGTAGTAAAACCCATCGACATAATAACCGACTTTAGACGACAACACGCAAAGAATTTAGAGTCTAATGTTTGTGATCAACATTTCATGAAACACTTCATTTATGTTGAACTTGTTCAATTTCGTTTTGTTTTGTTCTTTTGTTGGGTTAACGCCGTAGCAACACATTGTATAGGTCATATAACGGCGGTCAGTCAACCTTCTCACTGTTCCTGGAATGGCTAAATCTCTGGATTTAGCTGTTAACCAACTACTACTTTCGTCAGAGACTGACAACTGCCCTACATAATTAAGAATCATTGGTAGAAGAGAGAATGGCCGTAGAAATAATTTCATGATCAAGCTCCTCGAAAGTATGCCCCACCCGGGAATCGAACACACAAACCCTTGATCAGTAGACTTGTGTGCTACCAACTGAGCTAGCCGTGTGGCTTATGTTCAATTTCAAACGGTTTCTAGAGATTTCGATTGTCAATCTTTTGATCGAGGGTTTGATTCATGGGACAATATTGATATTATGAGAATTATATACTTTCGTGGAGTTTGGACATGAAACCGTTTCTATGGTGTTTCATCCTTCAATCTATCATGTAGGAAAACTGGTAAACACCGGTGAAGTCATGTGTTTATAAGTAATGGTTATTATTAATCATTTTCGTCGAGACATCTAAACCCGTCCAACAAGAGCGTGTGGTCTAACTGGCCGTTGCAATACAAAAGTAATGTTGTAAGATATTGTTCAAAACTCCATAAATCGGTTAACACCGTTGTTCCATCGAACAAAAAAAATCGTATCCATAATTCTTTTTTATGATGAGTATGCCAGTGCGAGTAAGATTACGAGAAAGAGAACGGAGATAAGTTCGTGTACGACTTTTTTTCTCACGCTGTTCATAAACGAATAAAAATGGCGCTTTTTACAAAGTAGAAAATTTATTTTCTAAAAAACAATTCACAATTACATAAAGATTAAATCAATTAAATATATATTATAAAATACACTATGTCTCTAAATACTGTTATAATACAATACAAACAATACATGTATAAAAGTAAACAATCTACATGTTTATATCAGTAAATAACTAGAATACATGTACATTAGAACCATATATAAGTAAAAATTTGAAAACTATTGCGAAATAATAAAATACTTAAATAGGCAATTCTATCTTATATCAACACAGCCGAAAACAATCGGAATATGCATTGTCTTAGTTCATGATCCAAGCTTATATGACTTGAGAAAGAACTCTTTGCTAAAACCTACTAAGTCATAACGACTTTGTATCATCATAATTTGAAATATGATCTGAAAAAATAACTGTTTTTTTGGAAGTAGGAATTCATGAATTTGGTCTACTATGAATGGTTTCATAGTTATATGCTAATAAAACACAGCAAGAGAATAACATAAAGTCACAACATCTAGTCTTGGTTTAAAGTCACAAACCATGGTATGTGATTTGGGCTTAATTTTATTTATGGTAAACAATAAGAATATTAACACATGCCCAGTTTGCAAATTATCGAGAATAACAAAATGTTAAAATGGACATCAATACAGAATGAACATACCATTGAACTACATGTCGAGGGTTGTCCCCAAGACTGTAGTAACTCACTCTTTAACGCAATGCACTTACTATAGTCTTGCGGGCAACCCTTGATGTGTATGTATATGTTGAAATGGACCTAAGCAAGAACACTAAACTACTCTATATCAAAATGGATTTGGTCCTTTCTGGTGAAGCTTTTACTAATATTGTTGTAGAAAAGTTCACACAAGTTTAAGTTGTGTTTTAACACTGTATTTGGTCACGTGATCCAAAATGACAACAATAAGGCTTTCAAATGATACCGACTCGAGGCTAAGAAGAAAAGTGTATACAATTTGATGCGCCTCATTAATGAAATCTGCCAAGAATTAAAAGACTTACAGCTCCTTAAAACTCTGAGTCGAGGCTGCTTTTCACTGTTTTATTCCTGAAACCGTCGCATTTGTGATGTCATAGTCACGTGGTACTGCCATTGTAGTTAAAGCCAAGTAAAAATGGATAAAACGTGCAATAATTTAAGAAGATAAAATAACAAGTAAGTAAGGAGATAAAAATGAGATAAGTTCAATATAGATCCGATGGCTATGATGTATTATGGTGCCTGTAGTACCAATGTACCATATTTTGTTCCCGTATTTTTAGCACATGTAAGAATGAGTCCAGTTTTAGTATCGTCTTCAACCATTTCCATAAATATATTTGATACTTCTTCTATCCTGCAATTACATAGATAAAATAATAAGGAAATACTATTTGTTAAAAAGTCAATTCTCATTATCTCGACTTTGTTGGGACCGTTGAAACATAGTCAAGATAATGGATATTCTATATAAACTAAATATACTAAGAGGGACAATTCTAATGTCTCCAGTCATAGTCCAGTGTAATTTATACAATAAGCCAAATTTCGAAATAAGATGCAAAATTAGATGAATACTTTCGAATCGGAGGTTCATTAAGAACTAGTCAAAGACCCAAATGAAGCCACTTTTGCCGAGTTCAAAGCTATCAGATATTTAACTTCAATTATTCATCTAAAGCAAATTTATATAATTATACATTCTCGAGATTGAGAATCTTGATAACTTCTGGTTACAAAAATTATTTATATGTTACTTTGAGAACTAAACTCGCCAATTTTACAAACTAAATTGTATTGACACACACTTTCGGTTGACATATACGAGAGACAACAAAGTAGTGTAACATGGCTCACGGTAATAACTGAGTGGTCACGTTAGTGCATCTTTAATTAGATAGTGCCAAAAGGATCCAAGTTATACGCGAAAGTAAGGCCTGATAGCCTGTTAGAGAGAAAATATGTCACGCAGCGTAGGTTCCAAGCTCTTTTTGGCACAGTCAATTGTGATTTTCACTAATAGTCTAAGTGTCAATATTCCTAACGGTAAAAGTTTAAAAAAAACTCTTGGGATCGTCGGGCAGACTCGGGCTGTCTCAAACACATGTGTTTTAGCTCTAAGTGAAAATGATGATTCTTATAAATACGTACGTTAGGACACCTATGTGTTGTATAAAAGCTGTAATCTGTTCAGGACTTGCTCCTACTGTCTGTGAACTATCACCAGCGGCTAAATTTTTAAATAAAGGCGTATCAACAAACGCTGGGCACATAACCATGAGCCGTATATTTGATTGCAAAGCCGCAGGTGACATCTGAAAAGGGAGATAAATCAGAACTTATTTAGTACTCTTTTTATAGACAGTTATCGTTCGTTTTTCTTGAAGTCGCTATATTTATTTATAAATGAAGATATATTCATTTGCAGCAGACATGAACACATTCTAACAACTATGAAGAAATCAAAATATTGCATGCGTTAGAGAAACAATAAACGTTTTAAACCATTCTGCTTTATTAGTTTAGACATGACTAAGTTCCTACATGTAGTTCGTAAAGGGGTATCCTTTATAAAGGCTGACTGCATTCACTTTTTTGTCAACATACGTATAGGCAATATATGATTCAAAATAAGTTTAGAACTTTATTATGTAATTTAGATGACGGTTTTTCTGCCACAAGACTTCACCTTTAGCGTACTGCGGTCAAAACTTATGTTTTAGTATTGACAACAAAGGCCTACCTTCGGGTCCAATCAATTTTTACTTTTATATATTTATTACAAAAAGTGTTATGCATTTTGAAATTTATATAGCCAGCCAATTGCAGCATTATACTTTTAAATACTTAAATCTGTGCAGCTACATGTATATTTATACTCGGTCATAATGTGATTCTATACAGCAAATAAAGTTTTGAGATATTTAAGGCGAAATCTGCAGGCTTTGAACGAAGTAAGACACTTACGGCATAACATCTAGTAGCGTGGATTATTCCAGCTTTGGTGCACCCGTATGTTGGTGAAAACGGATTAGGATTTAAACCTGCAAAAAGATGATTTTTCATATATAAATTAAATCACTAATTCATGTATTTAAATCTTAAAACATCCAAATCGCTGGCCCGAATCACGGGACGAGTGAATCTTTATTTGAGTTAATAACTTAAATAAAAACAATTAAAACAGCGTCACTTGTACGTGTATATGTAAACATTTTACATTTGCATTTGTATCTGCATGTCCTCAGTTTTCTGTCTTTCATTGTGTTTGAGATCATATCAGTTCTTGAAAAGAGCATATTTCTAGTAGAAAATTGATATTTAGATGATTTAAATGCTTAGTATCATACCAAAAGCATGTCTATATATACACGAATATCAATAATCATCAAAATAACCATTCGCTTGCTTTATAATAAAATAACGACAGTTCAACCTAAACAAAAAAAGTTTGAAATTGGAATGAATCCCATTAATATCATTAAATCTGCGACATCTTCACCGGATCATCCGAGTCCGCTCTAACCGAAATAATGGATTATCCGAATGCTTTGTTCAGTCCATACATATCGGCCCATACAAGATCGGATGCTCGGATCATCTGAGTCTGTTCTAACCGAAATAATGGACTATCCTAGTGATTTGTTTAGTCTATACAAATTTGCATAATCAAGATTTAACTGAGTAGTGATATTATAAACGTAATATTCTATAGATACCTCCAGCACTGGACATATTTACAATTAAACCACCGTTTCCACCATTGTCTTTACTGAGGTAGCTCATACCTAATCTGGTCCCACGTAAAGTTCCTTTCTAAAAGTAGAATAGTTCATACAAATACATTTATATTTCATAAGAGTTATTATCTTGGCCAGTATTCGTAGTCCATCGTATCATTTAATTTATGCTAAAAAATCCTTTCAATGTTTTATATACATGTTACATAAAATATTTGTGGGTTTTTCATGGGTATTTTTCGTAAATGTGTACGAGGGATGTAAATCATTACCGGAACAGCTTTGTTTTATTGTGGAATAATACAGCAAAGTTTCACCTTTAGGATCATTTAAGTCGATGGTCTTAGTACCGGTCTGCTTAATGTATGGACCCATTTCTTCTCAAATTAAGCATTTGGGAATTAAAATTCATAAACCATCACAGGATTTATCAATAACCAAGGTGGTCTTTATGGTAAAACATCATTGTACAATATGTCTAAGATACTTACAACATTAACATCAACAACTTTCTCCCACATATCATCTGTCTCACCACCGATACCAGCATTATTTACAACTATATCTATACTACCAAAAGTGTCCTTTGTACGTTTGAAAGCACCTGCAAGTATACGAAAACAATACCTTAATTAACATCGCCTTTAAGTAAATTAAAATATGAAATTTCGCACGCACAGTATACTATACCTCTACAGAGCGACTCTCATAGAACCAAATCATTGCATAACAACATCTTTTGATATTTCGCTATGGGGCAACTTGATTTTAATTGAATTTAATCTTTGATGAGCAACAACCTGTATACAGCAACGCACACTCAATTCTCTCACAGTGGGTGTTGTTCAAAAGAGGTTGTACAGTTTTGTTTATAATTTTATCATATTCACCATAATGATATTTTATAGTCGGTTGTGTGAGCCACGCTAATTGTCATTTCTCTTGCCGACTTAAACAATTATTACACAGTCATCCATACGTCAGTGATATGTTGCACATGAGTTTCATGAACACTTGTGATTATATGTACTTAGAAATTTCATCTAGGTTTGTTGGTGTGCATGTCGACCAATATCATTTTCATATCACATTTTATCTTCATATGTTTTATTGTTATTTTATGAATACCAGGGACGAAATTAAAAGAGACACGCTTATCACTAAGGGTTTCGACACGCCTTGTTCATAAATAAGGCCAAGTAAACGCAACACGGATTTCGACGAATCTTCATAATCAAGGAAGCAGCGAGTTGAGCTCGCGTACATGTACTCCATTATCCATTGCCAGGACAATTCAGTGAAGTGCAGCCATTAGAAGTCCTCTGTGAGCAGGAGTTTCAGTGCTTTGATTATACTAAAATATCTGTTAAAACAAATACTAGCTGGGTTTATAAATAAACATTGACATTAATTACGCCTCATTTAAGTCTGTAATAGTTAACCAGGGAAATAAGTGTCAACTTGATACAGGAAATTCCACTTAAAGACAGTTTAAGTGGTAATTATGTATCTACGAACTAATGGTAAATCACAATATGATCAATTCTGTGAGAAATAACGACTTCAACTTTATTTTTCTTAAAAGCTAAATCTTGTGTAGAGTGAAACATAATGGATACAAATGGATAGAAAAAAAATTAAAAGATTTTTAAACTTTATAAAATGTGACCGTTTAGGTTGCCATTTTCCCGCTTAATTCCCGCTCAGTATCAAGAAGGATAATCCTGGCGCTCTTGATTATATCAAAGAACAAAATAATTTAACCAGTTAAGTTGATGTGCTGCTCATAAAACTTCTTTCTTTATGATAAATTGTTCTGTGAAAAATAATTACGCGACATTATTAATTCAGTCAGTTCAAGTAGTTACAAGATTTGGTCCCAAAGAACTTTGTGTTTGTCTACATGTGGTAATGCTGTACTAAATAACATATTCTTGGAGTAACAAGATAACATGAATCGTACCATTTTGTCTCTCAGTTAATAGAAATCTACAGACACTTAAAAACTAAAAGCAAAATGATGTTTTCACTTGTGATTGATTAAGATAATTATTTCTATAAAATCAAGTATGTTTCTATAGTTAAAAGATATTAATGACGTTTTTACTTGTAATTGGTTAAAATATTTAGTTCTATCAAAATGTTATTCTATAGATAACAGATAAAATAAAGTTTAAAATAGTTTGTTTGTAAATATCTCAAAGTATAAAACGCTGAATCTATACAAGTAAACATAGATAAACAGAAATATTTGAGTTCTTGGAAAAACAGAAGATAAAATATGTGGGAATATTTCATGATAAGGAACAGCATGTGGTCTGAAATGATTTTGATAAGTATGTCATTCTTAAAGGTAGAGTACAACAGTTATACTTTGATTAACTTGAATATCATTCTTAAAGGTAGAGTACAACAGTTATACTTTGATTAACTTGAATATCATTCTTAAAAATAGAGTAGAGTATATTTGATATCCAGGACAAGGAAATGCACTAGGTCGTAACTTCTTATATTCCAAAAGTGAATAAATGCCGTACGTTATGAACAAATACAGTCAAACATAAGGCGGTATTTTGTGAGTGATCGGACGTTTGTCTGATTTTTCGACGGACCCGTGATTTTTTCTTGTATAGGCTTATCACGTGTACTTGGTTCCGTGTAAAACTTGATTAACATAACAGGTAAATGTTTACTGATAAGAGATAAATAACATATTTATCGATATAATTTTGGTTATTTAACAAGTATAGAAGTAGATAAGACATTAATCAGAAATGTTTAGAGGGAAAACATAATTATTATTGATGATTGCTACAGTACACCTGTTTGGTTCCAATACAAAATACTTTAAAGTAATTATTACATCGTAGTTTTATCAATATTCAAAATGAAACATAAGGAAGTTCATACACATCGGATCGATTGAAATGAAACAAAAATATTTGATCTTTCATCTTGTCTTTGTACTTCAATTAATATATCAAACATTATTGATAATGCTAAGGTCGAGGCGTACTCAAAAACTAGTCTTAAGGCAGCCAGCATGCTCATGGTGAAATACAAATAAATTAATGATCACATTGGAGAGATGCAATTTGTTTTATTTTGGCACCAACTAAGCACGTGCTTCTTTTCCACATTTGAACAAATGCTGTTTCATCTTTAATATTTTTTTTAATGCAATTTCATTGTATAATAAAGAATAGATAAATGTGAGTTATATAAGTGTGATACAAGCATTGATAAGATTTTAAACATTAAACTACGGTGCATTTGAGTTCTATGTGTTAGACTATGATATATAATTGATTTGTTTTGTCAGCTATCAGCGGTGCATACATTAACCCCGCTGATTTAAATACTCATTGTTTGGTTTTACAAATACTTTGATATTCTTAAAGTTAATCTCTCAGCTTTTTTCAGCCTAATGAAATGCCATAATGGCTGAAATAAAAGTTTAACTTAGCAATTTTTTGGCCCTTTTTGGTTTCCATATGTATTGTAATACACAGTTGTTAAGTCAATTTAATAAAGTTTCGATTTTATGGCCTTTTATCTTAATGCTTGGAGAATCATCTTAAAGTAAATTTATCATAATAAAAATACAAGATATTTGATATTTCAAACCCCTTACGGTTGAAGATAATGTATGATTATAAAACGAATCAATATTTTATACCTATTTAGATTACGATCGTTCTAAAATTTAACCTTTATTACAGACACTCTGACATATTTTAGGTAGTTTAAAATAGCTGAATTGTCTAGTTTTTTCCAGTTAAATATATTATTACATCATATGTTATACGAAATCAGCTTCGCGTTAAGTTAATGGTACCGTTTGCAAGCTAGTCGAGGCGTTCCGTAACGGTTGGACATATATATTGAAAAGAGTTTAGGGAATAACGAGGACTTAACATTTGAGCACAGCTATACCCCTTGTAAAATTCCCATCCTGCTGGGACATTTGGATAGTTATATCTCCGGTAAGTATGCCTTGCCAAATTTCAATTGCAAGTAACTGGTTATGTACCCCACTGCCTCAGCAGTCGTCCAGCAGTGAGAGGGAAGCCTTAAGATAAATGGGTAGCTCTTTTTCCTCGCCATCCTCTCACAGCCGGGATGGGGTGCCAATAACAAATTACCGGTGCATTAGAAGCATGCTTATTTGTATTTGCAAGGTGCAGTTTGTTCAAGGATTCAGATTAAACAAGTTTTTCTAAACTTAATCCAATCATACTGACCTTCAAAATCCGACTGTGACGTCACATTACATTGACAGAATATAACATTGCCTTCACCATAGGTTGTTTTTAATTCTTCTGTTGTAGCATTACCTGTTTCTTCATTGTAATCAACAACACTAACCTGAAAATATAAATTATAATTTAAACGTAACTACGCATGCGCAGAACAACTCGTGACGTCAATGCTTTTAAACGCATTGGAATGCAATACATTGAGTATATTCTGAAATCATGATTTTAAAACTAGCAGAATTATTTTTGTCATTATCATTCGTAGAATCCAGCATTGAATTTTCTGATTGCATTCTTAATGATACCCGTCCGGACATTTCAGTGGGTAGTGCGACAGGCTGCAAATGGTTTCGAATATTTTGTCAGACTTACACACCTACATTGAGTTTGGCATTGAAATAATTTCTATGGCCATTTTCTCTACTACCATTGCAAAAGTAGAAGAGTTGTCAGCCATTGGCAAAGATGAGTTTCAAAGACATTTATAAGTCTCTTCATGGACAGCGAGTTAGACGAGAGATTTGAATAAAACAATGTTTGAAACTGTGTTTATTAAGCGCAATAAACTAAATCACTTTTTACATTTTTACAACTCAAAATGGATTGTTAATGTTAATTCGTATATGCTCGCTTTTTAAAACGATATTTATAATCTCTCCATGAAATTGATTTATTAGATCAGTCAGTGCCTATGAAGAGTCAAACCAACTTGAAGAAAAAGCTTGCCTAGATAAAATAAAGTTTTTTTTTCAATACTTTTACAACTTTTGAAACGATATTCCCACTACAAATTGATCTGGAATCACCCCTGAGGTATCAAAATAGAAACCAAGATAATGTCTACCCTGATTGGATAGCTTTACTCTGCGGTATAGAAACATCACTAAATTTGATATTTGAGTGTTTTATATTCAAATATTAATATCCGGCTATGAAGGTAATATATGGCTTTACTTATTTGATCAAATAATCTCTCAATAAATTCAATGTGATATATAGCCTCAATTAGAATATGATACCCAAGAGGTACGAGACAACGAGTGGTAACTTGTCACAAGATGTAACCTTTACCCCCCCCCCCACACTCACCTAACAAACCGCATTCATTTCTATGAATAAGTATTGTATTTCATTTCTGACAATAAATGCCCGATAAGTACAAAATACTAGTACCTGCACGTTTTCATGTAACACTTAAACACGATAATGAATCAACCGTTCAGTTTTTATAAGACTGCTACATTAAAAAAATGAGTTTTTTAATTTCGTCTGCACTGCCATCTTGGTATAGACTTCATCGTACAGTGTTACAGGACAGAGCTTCGTGAAATTGCAATCTTTATGCTTGCACGATATAGCTATAGGAACTTGCTTTACCAATCATTAAGGGCTGGGAACGAATACAAACTTCGATGTTCGAATATATTCGTTTTTGAAATTCGAATATATTCGAATGTGTTAAACAAACATGCAAACTTTAAACAGGTTTCTTAAACTATGATTTTAATTGCAACTTAATTTTTGTGGCAAAAATTAAAAAAAAATTAATGCTGAGAATTCGATTATTCGTATTCGTTTTTCAATTTCGAATATTCTGTGACCATCCGAATATTTTATAATTTCCCGGCCCTACAATCGTTTTAAATTTAGGTTGAATATTGAGAACTTTACTATATGTCACTATACATCATCGCATTAATGTTTTCTAATATTACTTCTCATTATTACTATACATATAATTTTTTATTTTTTATTTATTTCATTTTATTATCGAGTCTAAAGAAACAATTTAACACCACGCTTAGTTTTGTAATAACGCAATTCAAGCACAGAAATATAATTATGCAATCTAAAGCAAAAAACACATCAAGTTCACAAAAGTATCCTGAAATTCCCAAATCATACCACTTAAATCAAATAATAAATGAAGCTTAAGACGTGTATTTATACAGAGCTGTCAACGAATGCATTTCAGGCATGATAACATAACAGACTGGCTCGTCAATTGCATTTAAACTGTAAACACTTTCTAACACTGCTGACGTGAATTCCTGGGAAAATTAAAGAGAGCAACTATAAGGCATTTTATATATTTGCAGGAGCAATGCAATAATCAGTGAAGGTGCATTTACATCGTACATACCCTAAAACAAAATCAGCACCGTGGTGACTTGTATTTTATTTGACCTCGTGCGACCCAGATTCAAACTTGACATATGTTTTAGATGTGTATATTAGTGTACGATAACATACTACAATTTCAGAAAATATTTATCTGGAACCATGTAATCAACCGATCGAGCAACATTCTCGTTCCCAGAGTCTAGTAGGATTCTCATAGTATTGAGAATCCTACTAGACTCTGGGAACGAGAATGATCAAGCAACTGGTTGACCAACCATTTCATATCCAAACCCCTCGTTTTAAATCTTTGAGTCTCACCTCTTAATCACCATGGCATACTTAGCAATCAAACAAGTATCGCAATAACATTAGTAAGTGAGTTTTGGTTTGTGAGGTATATTAGCACATAACTATGTCGCATGTAATAAAGCTTTTATGGGCTTGATAGTTAATTTATATACGTCAAACATTTTAAAACGTTTCATGCGAGCGGTGGTAAAAATTATATGTATGCAACAAAAATCCATTGATTCCTCTCAAACAAGTTGACAATCGATCAGAAGTATTCCATGCATTAAGATTGCGACTGAAACACCTCGGAGATCTTCTGCGCCGATATTTGCGCAAAAAACAGCTAAGGAGTTCCGAATGTACAATTACTGTCCATATGTCTCTAGGCTCGTTATGTATGAACTATTGAATTAGAGCTAATTCATTATTTTTCAAGCATACCCGATTTACCGTATGTTATGATGAAAATCAGTATTTTTTTATTCTATAGGAAGAAAAATGAACCAAAATGACATTTATTAAATTATTATAATTGTATTTTGAATTAGATTTTTTATGAAAATGAATTAATTATGCTTTAAGTACACATAGTTTTATTTTACCTAATGTAAGAATTAATTTCAGCTTGAATTTTCGAATTCTTAAGAGAGAAACAACCACGAAACTTGTCAAGTGTAATGTTAGTGTGGGTATTTTAAAGATGACACGAGAATTGTAGTTTCAAGTTTTACATAATTTATTATCCTCGAAAACAGGAGAGGCTCCAGAAAAAGAGTTTAAGTCCTAGATCATTAAATCTTTTTTTTCGATCTCAGCTTAAAACATAACGTAGCATTCATATGTAAAATATAGCGAAAAAAAGCTATCACTGTAATTTTAGATAATAAAAGCAATTTATTTGTTTGTATGATTTTTTCAAGTTTTTGTAATCTTGGTTCCAAGATCTGATTTGAGAAAAGTTTACAATTTCAAGCAAGGGTCTCGCATGAACCGCCAATGTAAAAGGCACGAGAGATCTTATCAGTGAATTTATCAGTATCAGATTACAGTTTAAGCAGACATTTAACTGGTACAAAAAATTGCACCATAAATCTTCCCTTATCAATGGTTGTATTTTTGTGGTACTTGAGAAAACATATACATTATAATGTGACATCTAAATATGCTTAAATTACATTTCAGTAACTTGAAACTATCTAGTGAAGTAAACTAGGCGGGGAGACAAGACTTGCTGTCTTTTTTTGCGTGAACTATAAAGTCATGTGACATTTTATGAGTAACGACGAGATGTCGGATGACTTCGGGACTTTCCGTCTCTAAATCGAAAACTACAAATTGAAAATATCGCTATATTGACGAGTGACTTGGTATTGGTTAGCTAAACCTTCGATTGGTTAGAAATCTTAACAGGTTGCATGCAGTTTCAAGATTAACAATGTTACAGAAAACTGAACAAAATACATGCTTATCAAATAATTGTTTAACAAAGAATGCCGAAAGTGGTCGAAAGTGCATGAACATAATACTAGGTATAACCCTCGGTACGTTTCTTTCGCAAAAGCAATGTTAAGATTTGAACTAACTTTAATTAAAAAAGGGTAAACAAGTACTTAGTACATAAGTAAAATTTTATCTAGATATCTAAGCCTGTCCATGGAGTAGGTAGACTGACTCCCACAATACGACTGTAAAATTCTATGCTAAATACAAAAATATAACCTATATAGTATACATCCATGGCATACTTAATATTTTAGACATTTTCTCACTCTGTATATCATCAGATCTAGTAGAAGTTCTTATCGACTTTTATTCTCTTTATAACATAGTCTGTTATTTATCATTGTCTTATATTTAAGTTAATCTTGACATCAAATGACTATAATTGCCATAGAAACGTATGTTAGAAGTTTTTATGTAGAATATATTTCCTGTTCTTTCATTCATCATAAAATTTGAAAAAGTGAACTGCCGACCTAGTTTATTTTCTTAGGCTAAAAATGTTTTGCATTTCAAGTTGTTGTTAATATTTACGCTTTAGAGAGTTCAATCAAATGCCATTTATTTAGTGTGGTAATCATTGGTCAGCAGCCACATCGTATGAATTTGTATGATGCATCAATAATCCAGGAGTTATGTTTCGTTTTGCTCTGTTTATTTAAAGACAACCAACCAAAGACGCCAATCAAGAACTGCTTTATCGCAGCTACCTATTCATAACCTTTGTAAAGTTAAGCAATCGCATCGAACAATTTGACATCATTGTGAATGGTCGTAAGACCGGATTTTGTCGTATGTTTTACTGTTTATTTTGTATATGAATATACCATGGGTTGGGTTTGGGTTCCATGCACATGTAGATAACTAAAGCTTGCGTGCTGCATCAGAAATTACTCCATTAGTAAGCAAGTTATCGCATTATTGTCAGTTCGTTGTGTTCTTTATTTATGGATATAATGTACAACATTTGACCACAAAGCTATGAATATAATAACATGACTTTTAACAGCAAAACAAGCATCTGACATGAGAATAAAGCGTTGAAAAAGTATGGAAAAATTAGTAAAAGTGTTGCTTTTTACTTGTACGTATAAAAAAGATACTTATAAACTTTATACAGCCTACACATAATTGACTTATATTATAATACAAAACCAGTCTACATTTTCAATTATTTACATGTAGTTTGACTAGTTTTGCGCATACCCATCAATTTACCATTGACACTATGGTATAAATGTAGGAGTAAAACATACATAATAATGAGGTGATAATGTATAATTAAACTATTATAGTATATATAACTATGTAAAAATGATAATTTTCATCGTATCATACCAAATTATATATAATTTACAACACTTAATAGCTTGTTAACAAAATCTGCATCATATCAGTCACTCGATATAAAAATAGTTTTTTGTTGTTGTTTTTTTACTGGATTTAACGCCGTGACAACACAATTTAGGTCATTTTACGGCGTCCAGCGCATCTAACCTAGCTTTCTTGGACTATTGTCTATAACCAGTACTCACCTACCCTTCCACAAGGCCGGAAACTTCTCCATTTTATCTTATCAATGGAGGAAAATCGACATTATCGTCAAATTTTCATGGAAGGGTATAACTTCCCCGGGTGGGATTCGAACCCGCACCCCCTCGGGCACGAGATTCCAAATCCCGGCGCGCTACCAATTGCGCTATCGACCCGGGTTATAAAAATAGTAAAACCCTAAAATTCTACATCAAGTTTTTAAAAGATTAATATTTGCTCTCATTGGATTTTACGCCGTTACACAGAATTTAGGAATTTGTCTGCACATCTAACCTAGTTTTCTTTGACCCTTTTCTATAACAAGTACTCACATACCCTTTACAACATCGGAACCTTCTCCATATACATTATTAATAAGGAAAATTGACATTATTATCAAATTTTCGTGGACGGGTATAACCGCCCCTGTTGGCATTCGAATTCATACCCCCTTCGGGAAACTAGATGGGGGGCGCTCTATCAACTGCGCTACATGTCAGCACGGGTTAATGATATCTAGTATTGCTCACGTCGAAGAGTCGCTTCCGGGTTGTAGCGCAGTGATGTTTTTTTCTCCTATATATATTTCCAACAGTGAAATGAGACGAACTGTTAAAAAATTCACCATTCTCTGGATTCAACAGTTATAAACTTTCGAATGTTCTTACAACTTATGCATACTTTCTCACACGATAAAGTTGATAGTTGCAATCGAAACAACGACCCTCTAATATTAAATGATTGGAAATGCATCATAACCACTCGACCATCGAAACATGTATCAATACTTATCGTACAATGTCGTACAGTTAAGATTGGTGTTAGTTTAAGAAAATACAACACGATATTGTATCCAAGTGTTTTCACTGCAAATTTTGTTTTATGCATACATATATTTAAGATATCATATTTATGAAATAAAAACCCCAAATATGGTTGCATTCGTTTAAATAAATTTATTATATTGTATATACTTCAAGTCTCGTCTATGTCCCCCTGCATAAAATGTAATAGTACGCTTGTATTTCATTTTGAAGTTAAATATAATATGCTATAAATAAATAATTTTATATGTAGCATAAAATATCTCTGATTGCATTGAAATGAACTGAAACAAAACTATTTGAATGCAACACTAGACACTCTTGGAGATACAGTATAACCTTTGCAG
This sequence comes from Mactra quadrangularis, assembly GCA_025267735.1. NCBI lineage: Eukaryota > Metazoa > Mollusca > Bivalvia > Venerida > Mactridae > Mactra > Mactra quadrangularis. The sequence continues at coordinate 15,864,295 of CM046300.1, forward strand.
AGCGACCTTCTGCAGAACAAATCCTCTGAACAACAACAGCTATTGATATTTCCCTTTGGTGTAAGTTTAATTCAATTTAACCTTTGCAGAGCAACAACCTCTGAACAGTAACATATTTTAGTCCTTCCCAGTGGGTGTTTTTCTAGAGAGGTTGTAACGTACATGCGCATGTATGTTTATAAATGCACAATATCTAGTTTATCAAACAAGTTGCATAACCAGAAATATTCTGGACACAATTCTCACTGAACAGAAATGATGTACATGTACTTGGGTACTTAGAGTAATCTCGACGTATGTCAGGCTAGGATTCGGCTCCATTTGGTAACGGAAATTTAGTGCTGTTTTTGTTTTTAATGGTTATGTAGTTTTTATTATTAATATATTGCATTATTCTGCAAAAAAGTGTATAATGCGGTTGTGGTTCGAACGTTTGGACTCCCCCTAGAAAAAGTTTGGACCCCCCCCCTAAAAAAACTTGGATCCGGCCCTGCACATAATCACATGATTAATAAGGTCAGTGGCATACATTTTGTATACATGTATATAAATGAACCATTATTGCATAAACATTAAGCCTGTAAGCGACTATTAACATTATTGTATAATTTGTTAAAAACTGTTTTATGTATATCTACAATTAACCTTCTCGGAGCTAATTTAGTGATAAATGAGTACTAATTTGAGAATCGTGTCACTTTTTTCATGGGCGGAGCAAGGAAGGTTGACTGGCTCAGTGGTTTACATCCCAGTACTTTTAAATTTCATACGAAACGTTTACATCTGGATTCAAAATGAAATAAACAGATTTTCTGAACTCTTCGGAAACATATCAGTCTGGATTCCTTTTGGGAAATAATTGATCTTGTCTACTATAACGTTTTTAGACAGGGTATCATATAGGCAAACAGCATGGCTTGGACCCACTATGGTGAAATCATGGATTGAATTCTACTTTTGAAATCTTACCCCCCCCTCTCCCCCTGTATAGAAAAGGAAAGTATAGAACAGTCTTGACCTAGCGTCCTAATAAACAAATCATCGGTCTGCCACTTACTTCTAGAACAAAACCTATGAGCGATAGCAATCAATCTTCGCGTTTATTTTATAAGGGAATTCATCATAAAACTAAAGTAACACCAAATATGTTCATGATAATATCACAGTAAAACAAAGACGAAGTGACAAGTTTGTAAATCACCTAAGTTTTATCTACTATACCAAGGACGAAATTATTTCATCAAAATGAAAATTTTGCTATATTAATATAAACAATAGATTAAGCACGTACTCACAGTACATTGTAATTACAAAAAATGAAAATGCATTGTCATGATCAATAAAATATTAATATATGTCCTATAAACACGTCAATACTAAATACATTGTACAATAAGTCAGTATATTAGACGTATAGCTTATTACTAATATAATAAAGTAATTATAGTTTTGACAATTGGTCTGATATAACTTAGCTGTACGATAAGTAAGTAACAACTTAAGGTTTATTTTATTGTGCTTGAGACCGCCCTTGAACAGTTTTTTGTTCCAATCATAACTCGGCGGTCAGTCAACCTACTCACTATTATTGAAGAGACTTAAATCTCTAGCTATTTTATAATAAAAAATCTTACGACAGTATAACTGTAATTTGTAAAGTACAGAAAGATTTACAACTAAAATCAGTCGTAATACCTACGATAATGTGAATCCTTAGACCTCAAATTATAACCAGTGTTAAATGCAAACATTCGGCAGTGACTGACAGTGGTCATACACATAAACGCGATAAAAAAAACCAGGAGAAATAATGGCCATAGAAAGTATTTGAAGAGCAAAGTCCATAGAAGCAAGTAAGTCCAACTTTGGAATCAAACCCGCTTTATCCAGAATGATGCGTTACCAATTGAGCTTACCAGGTGACGTGAGCTATGTAAAAATACTATCTTAATAAATTGTATAAAGTGTTTCGGGAAGATAAATATGCACATGTGTAAATCTGTGTAAATAACATATATGTTTTGTTCTGTTCTTATATATTTTTGTCTTCATATAGCCATGTTATAGTACAAGGGAAGAAAGCTTTGTAGTCACCGACATAAGAACTTATGCAAAAGACATAATATTTGCATACTAAATTTACAACTAACAAATACGATAATTAAATCAAATAATAATGACAATTAAGGGCTTACATTTTAATAGACTCATTTAAGCATAATAAAGATATAATTATTAAGTTGATAAGTTGAAGTGATCTGTCATTAAAATTAAACGTGAACATTACATGATTGTATTAAATTCGAAATCTATTTAAATCTATTTTACCATAAGAAAAGTGTATGTTAAAACATTGAAATCAACCAATCAAAGTTATTACTCACCTTGGCCCCAGCTTTGAGCAGTGATTCAGCAAACCCTTTACCCATTCCACTTGCACCACCCGTAATTAAAGCAACTTTTCCTTCTACTTTCATTTTTGCAATGAGTTTAAGACTTCCAAAATAACTGTATAATTCCAATCACAACATAAGTCTGAATAAAACACCTCTAACTTCTTCTACTAATACTGTCAATGTTAACCGCCACACTGACGAATATCAATGCTATATTCTCTTATCTTTTGGTTATAGTCTAATAACGTAGAATCAGACTATAGTCAGCTATAGTTCACTAAATCCATTTAACAATAGAGTCCACTGTAAACAGCAAAAGCGATTTTTAATGACAATACACCGGTCGCCCGAGTTAAAAAACCTAAATAGTACAAAAATAGAACATTCCCACGTTTATTTGTACTTAAAAACTACAGCCGTATTACTATAATGCTTAACTTGTCCCATTTAAAGTTGATAAATGACCAAGAAAAATATTTTACAAGCAAAAAATCAATTCTGAATAGATATACATTCATATGAGTGAGCGAGCGATCTCATACGCGCAAGAACAAACATAAAACTACATTTATTTATACAGCGTGCACAATATAAGTAAAGTTTACATAACCTTTTTTTTCTAAAAGTATCAAATTTAACCTTTTACTCGCTTTTAAAAGTATCAAATTTTAACCTTTTACTCGCTTAACTATGAACAAAAAATTCATGACCGTGCGTAATATATATCAACTGTCGTTTAGTCAACTTTATTGCGAATAAAAATCATAATAAATTTAACAATCTTAAATACTATGTACAAATCTTGACAGTTTTCAGGTCATATGAATGTACGAGTATATACGTATATACTATATTTACTCTTAATAAACCCATGTAAACAAGTTTTAAAGTTCAAATTTCAAGTAAAAGTTTAATTTATCGTGTAATATTACGGTCAATATAGACTTGACTAATAGGCTTGGATTTTATAAGTAAACAATCGTCGGAACGTATGAACTTCTATATCGACAATTCGATTCAAAAATCATTTTCAAAATATGCTTTAAAATTTGTAAGTAAAAAATGTAAGTCTACCAGATATTACTGTATATAAAGAATTTGAATTTTGTCTTTACTCAAACCGGCCATCACTGACTAGAAGATAAACGCCTTACTCCTCTCATCGTCAAAACCCCTATTTCTCTTATCCACGCAGAACTTGCTCTAAAGAACCAGATTGATTCATTGTACATTTGTATTAAATTGATAATGCGACTATCTTTAGTTAGTCTTGTAAGTGGATACGAAAACTGACATTGTGCAGTTACATTTCAATTATTCATTAAGTTTTTTATACATGATTTTCATTGCGCAGTCAATCTAACACCCTAGGTATGAAGCATATCAATTAAAGATGAAGACAGTGGAACACATAAGTCATTGTCCTGATAAATTTCAAGCAAAATTCCTGGAGAAAACACGATTTTTGATAGGTATCATAGACTCTAAACAGACTAAATTGTTAATATGATATTTAGCTAGACTACTATCTATCCATCTATGCCATTATCACTAAACAGAATGTGAAGTCATCCAGATGCCATTCCTAGGGCAGATTTAAACAGCCAGAGAATATGCATCTGCATGCATTTATTTATACATGTATAATCTTGAGACATGCAACTACATGTATTCGTGGTTGTCATTCAAATGTATCTGCATATAAATGCTCTTAAAGAAAACTCTTACCGGTCAGATCATCCACGAGACAAGTCTTTGTAGTGTTTAAGTGGTAACAACTCATTAAGATTCAATATGCAAATCATAACTTGAAAGTGATAAATGTTGCTACAGAAAAATCTAACCGGCCAGCGCATCCGCGAGTCAAGCGTTTAAGTGGTAAACCTTACAAGTAATCATAACTTAAAAGAGCATACTAAAATTCTGGATTACTTAATTACTTAGTATGTAGGCATCATGTTACACCGTAAACTAAGAGCGTTTTCTAGTTATGTAGTATTTTGATACAGGGCATTTGTCTTACAGTCCAAGTGTTTGTTAACTAAGCAAAATGTTTATTAATGAATAACATCTAAATACCAATCGCCTCGTCACTAACATTGCTCTTGGAAGAAAATATGTTCAAATTTTAATATTTTACCGTATTTGGTAAATTGTTGTACACGTATTTATCACCAATTTCCCATTTTCAGCTTAATTAAGTCCGAAATAAATATAACTGATGCTGATGTAAACAAAACGAGAGTTACAGTAAATCAACTCCCATATATGTACTAATTCATTAGAGGTTGACAAAGGTGCTAATAATTTAATGCTTCTAAATGAATAACTATATGTGTACATGGTGTAGGTGCATTATAAAGGCGTTATAGAACAGAACAGAACAGAACAGAACAGAACAGAACTATGTATATTAGTGGTTTGCACGCTCGCTTAGAGTTCGAGAGGTGTTGGGTTTAGATATCTGCAAAGGTACTTATACTTTCCTTAAGCACAATATGTACTCACTAATAACTTCACATGGGCGAGCATGGGTACGTAAGAAGACAGTGTGAATCCATGGCACGTTTTTATTCACTCATAAATGATATTAGAGGATTTACGCCGTAAAGTGAAAAAGTACCCAGTGCAGTTAATCATTTACATTTTGTGATTTTCCTATATTAAGTTGAAATTGATAAACATGATAAATTTGGATCTGTTCAATTTAAAACAAAGAAAATGTAAGAGATATGAAAACCTGCCTTAGCAGAGGCAATTTGATATTATCATTTAAATTTCACATAAAAATTGAAAGTATACCTTTAGATAGTTTAATATGTTAGTTCCAATGGTATGCACCTTTATCATTACATTTGGTTGATAGGTATAATATAAAATACAAATGATTCGAAACATACCTGTAGAGTAGTTACAAAATAGATCACAAGAGCTAATATAACTTCCTTTTCATTCACAGAGATCTATTTCATTTTCAAGAACTATACAAAAAACTATCAGCAAAAATACTTGTAAATCCGGGAATTTCCGTATCAACCGTTCATGGAACGTAGTAAATATCCTAAGTATGGTTAAAGAAAACCGGAAACAGTACTGTATATAATTATCAAAAGATACGAAACTTTCAATTTCTTACACATACGGAATAACTTAAAACTATACTCGGCAATAAAATTAAAGGGACAGTTCACTGAGTGTTCATTTTCGATTTAAATGCCAGGAAAATTGTTATGGTATAAGAGAGATAAACTATTATACCGACATTATTTATCTAAATGATGATTTTTCGTTTCATTAATACAGCATAGTTGACAATATAGAATTTAAAAGTGAGTTAATATTCTGTTTGTTTTTTTTATAAAGGACTATCGTTTGTCATACATTTTAATGCAATTATGTACGTATCAATAATCATTAGATGATGTTAGATAACAATACTGAGTGAAACCACAACCTCGGATTATTCCGGATTTTCACGAATTTCTACGGAAACTGCCGCTTCGAATTCGTGGAGGTTCGGAATGGGCATCCGTAAATTTGTGACCATAACCTTAATATAGAAGTAAAAGCAAACAATAAAAAATATCGAAGACATGAGGCTCCTAATTAATTTAGTTGGGTATAATAAACTACTGCACTCTTCAATTAAATATATTCACATACAAATGCGAAGTCATGTTGTCTTGTCCGTACAGTAATCGTTATCAGTGTTCAGATAATACGCTGACGACTAATGGATCAGTGCGTAATCGTCTTCAAAGTAACCTCTATACAATTAGGAAATCCCTTTAATGTCTTCTTGACAACTTAAATATCATTATTGTCATTCAAACTATTCTTTGCTTTGTAACCTTACAATAATAGTTCAATCTTTAATTTAGTGGACACTTAAGCCAGTTGCAAGCCTTTTGGTTGTTGTATAAATATAATGACCATTTAAAGTGAGCCTCGTTTTAGAATTAAATATTTATACGGTCAGTTTCAAACATAATCGGCAATGTTGCGTTTAGATGTTTTGGGCTTAACGCGATGGCAACAAAATTTAAAGTTGATCGATAGCGCATCTAACCTTTCCTAGACCCATGTCTATAACCAGTACTCACAACCCTTAAACAAGACCGGCAACTTCTCCATATACATTATTGATGGAGAAAAATGACATTATTGTTTGCATAGAAGGAAATGACCGCATCGGGTTGGATTCGAACCTGTACACCGAAAGAACCTGTAGACCTTTCGGGAAACTATTTTGTCATTTCAAGAGGCTACCAACAACGCTACATTCTCGTTTCCAGAGTCTAGTAGGATTCTCAATACTTACTAGCTAGTATTGAGAATCCTTCTAGACTATGGGAACGAGAACGACAACCCTACGGATCCGAGCATGTTTAGAAGAAAACTACAGGAGTAAAGAATCACTAAGACCGGCTAATATAACTAGCTTCCCTTGAAACATTTCTTATAGCAATGGTGTCTTGCCTTGCCACAAAGAGCCGACAGTGACTTTCCAAATTGAAGAATGTCAACATCAGTGTCCAGATATCATGGTATGGTATGACACTCCGCGTAAGGGAATCGAACTCTAGCGTGCTCCCTACTCCCACTCGTTGCCACGGCCGCTCAAGAAGTCAATTTTCAAACGTGAAGTATAACCATGTAGAGTCCACATGCTTTATAATTCATCTACCATAATCTATACCCAGGAGTAATATATTGTGCTTTATTTACACTTAAATGAATTGATTTTATATTACATTTGAATTGCATTTATCATTGAAGATCTATAAAATTCAAGCAAGCAGTTCAAAATCCAATTAAATGAATTAACTGTGTGAATAGACATCATTTCACGGCTATACATAATGTGCACATGTATATTTACATAGTATATTTCACGGCTCGGTTATCTACAAATAAGAGTTAAAACATATATACAGTGTAACTAGAGATATCCTTACCCAGACAGTCTTGAGTTTTAAATAGGGCTGCTGCGATTATCCGAGTACTCGGGTATTCGCGATCTCAACCAGAAAATCGAGTACGAATATTCGTCGCGTCCAAAATCGTCTGATCGCGATCTATTTTTGGAAAACCATGAAAGAATATAATTACCTCTGAAAACGAGCCGCACTACCAATGAAAACTTTAATTTATATGGGGACAGTATTATCTTGTGTCAAAATTTCGATTGAAACTCATTTGAACAAAATTGTTATCACTAAAATGTCCATATCTAAGGTCTGGTAATAGAAATATTTAGAGTACATGGTTTTCCACATAGTAAAAGCTTCTGTAATTCTTCACTCATTTTTGTTATTACATGAATTCCTGTGTGCTTCTCTATTAGCAAGTGATTCGTGGTTTGATTCGTGAATCGTTACACACGAATCGTGCTCGGATCGGATCGCCACTAGCTTAACGATCCACAGCCCTAGTTTTAAAGGACTTTTGAACACTATTCTTGATTCCATTTTAAACATCTGTGTGTGAAACAAAAAGAGGTAGCTAGAAGTATGTAAAGTCGGCTCGTCGGTATTTCTCGATACACAAATTAACGTCCCTGTATTGTACTGCACGGTGCTTACGCCACGTTTCAGCATTTGCTTCAGTCATATTACGGAAGTTAGTCGTCTTACTCACGGTTCTTGGATATGCCTACATCTCTTGATTAAAGCTTTTAATCTTGTCCTTGGCACATACCCGCGCCAGTGACTAACATAACTATTTCCAATTTGGTTCCTTTGATGGCGGAAGTATGACCAAAATTTACTTAAACGTATTTCATAACCAAACTGAACGAAGGTATTCGTGTCACGTCATAGAATCGCACCGACGACACATGGAGTTGTAGTCAGACGCTTAGCCGACATTCGGAAGATCGCCGAGGTAGTTCCTAATGGCATTAACGACTGAACTAACTAGACAAACTGCACTAACTACGATACTCTTCAGTTCAGTATCTATAAATAGTGAAACCACAGAAAAACAGAACGAGTGCCGACGATGGTGAAATCTGACATTTTTGTATATAACCAAAGGTGTTCACATGTCTCAAGTTAAACTGTAAATATAATCATATTGATCATTTAAGAGTAAGGTAAGAAATCATTATGGATGAACAAAGTATGATTTAAAAATGATATAAGTAGAATTAATTATATATATACATAAGTTAAATGATACGTGGGATGAAACATATAACTATTCCTGAAACCGTCTAAGTGTCTACTCAAATGTCATGTATGAACGCACAATACTCGACTTAATTGTCAATTACTGAGGCACAAACAGAATCAGTTCGAAGTATGAAGACCTCACACATACATACATACAAGATTGGAATCCTTCATTTGCCTCCTAATCTTGAGAGCAATTATATATATATATATTTTATTCTTATATACATACTTATATATGCATGCGAATAATTATATTTAATATTAATATTAATACAGGGATTATTAATCTATACAATATTAATATACAGAACTTGTTCTCTCTGCGTAGTTTATCTCGAGTTACGCTTACTCTATTAAAATCCAAGAATCCCGATTGCTGTTCTTGCTTTATGATCCGATGATAAGTTCAAAGCCTGATGAGCCACAAGTTCTCAGCTACCAGAGCCTCCAGAGGTCCCTAGATATTCGCTAACTTAAAAATACAACGTTGTGTGTTTGTGGTGTTTTCCAAATTTTCAATCATAACGCGACACTCAGTCGACCTGCTCATTGACCCTGGAGATGGTTAGAGCCAAAGGTATTCGCCAGTACTAAGCACATGCGTTCGCCAATGAATGACAACAACTCTATTTGGCACGGTTGCTTGACGATACTTTCTTATAGTGAGTACTTAAAAGCTAAACTTCTCAAAGGTATGCAGACCTTCACTTCTGAAATGAAATACAGACGCAACAACCAGACGGGCTAGGAAAGCGAACTTGCCGTTGACGCATTGAATGAGTGTGAGAGATGTGCAAGAGTTAAGCTTTAGTCAATACATTAGTTGAAGATCTAGTTTTAATTAAACTCTGCTAAGTGACCATACTTTTTAAAAAGACATGTCAACATACAAACGACATGCATGGTTTAAACTATGGCCAGTTTCGATAATGAATAAAGGAACTTACATTCAAGTGATGCTCATGTAAGAAGCCAAGCATTAAATTAAATATTCAAACAATTGAAAAATACAATTTTTCTCATCTATCGAACTTGAACTCTTAGTATTGAGATTCTGGCTTTACATGTAATTAATTCTAACTAATTCAAACTGAATCTCGTCAGCCCGATGTGAAAAAAAACCAATTCAATAGAAGCTGAAGGGGTCTCATGATTCCCTAAAATGTAAAGAATCTGGCTTATGGACGTTTTAACTTTGCTTTACTAATGACCTCTTAATGAAAGGCGAGAAACCTAAATCTTATTTGAAGAGCCGCCATTTGCAACTATAGATTTCATCTTTTGGAGCGCTCCCATTTGTTGAATACTAGTTTTTAACCAACAAAAAACAAGGCTCGTGTTATCAAAGGATTTGCTACTAGTATCGTTTTAAATACTAAATAGTGCAATATTTACCATATCATATTGTCAATTCATCTTGAGTTAGAATATGTTGCCTTTATTCTTAAAATTATATTAGCTAAAGCCATTTTAGGTAAAGCTTGGTCTCCAAAATAATATTTGATAAAAAAAACATGAAAAATAGTGGTTACTACGTAATGCAAAAAATTGATGAAATTAAGGCAGAATTTTCCCATAATTATTCGTTACTATATTGCAATCATGTCATAAAACCTAATTAATATGCACAATGCTTATATCATTATCATATATACAAAACGCTATAGAAATGGAATTATAATTAATGTAAACAGTACTTTGTAAAATTAGCTTATCTCTCGTTATTTCTTTTGAAGTCGTATTAGTTTTAGAAAGTAAGACAAACTATTTTCGTTTGCAAATGTCATACACCCCTTTCTAATTCAAAATCCTGGGCACAAATCACCTGCAGCCGATTTAAAAAAAAACAATTTTCATGTTTGATTTAGTCAAGTTTTTGCCGAATGTGTTCTTTAATCTAAACGATAAATGACAAGCACTTATTAAAACTAAATGTGTCATCGCAGTTGGAATAATTTTTTATAATAAATACAACACGCGCATGACTATCGTATATCAGTTCATGCTGATAAACCCAAATTGATACCCGATGTGTGTTAATTACCTAATTACCCGTGCATCACATTTTAATAAAACATGTATCTTCTCTACATCTGTATTCAGAACATCAAATTGAATGATAATGTATCAAAATAAATATACCAAACCTATACCTTCAATTGAACACAAATAATAATTTCTACTTCACTCAAAACACGCGATGCCTCCTTGATTGAATTCAACATACACTAATCATAAGAACAATCATGACGTTTTTATACATCACAATTTAATTATTTAGATTCTATTTCCAAAGGTAAATATTGCGTACGATTTCATTATCACAAAAATATACGAAAGTAAAAGTATGTAGTTTTTTGTTGAAAGCTATTCACACCGTCTGAAGCCACTTAGCTAGTCACACTGTTTTTAAAATCCGCTCCAATTTAAAGTAGTAATCATTTTTTCACATTCATTTATACATATAGATGTACAGTATATTATCTTAACCCTAAAATTCTAAGTCTACATTGTATTTATATGTACACATTGTCAAATTAATCTAGTTTATACGTCTTGTAAATATCGCAGATGTAAATGTACAGTCAAACTTCCATTAATAGACACTTCACAGGAACGACCACTGCTACACAACAACCACAATGATATATAACCTCCCCTGCCTCCCCTGCGCTTTTGAGCAAAAATAACCCTCACTAAATCAATCAACTCTCTTTAATTAGTAGTCAGTTAAGCTCCGCCCTTGTACTGGCTGTTGTAGAAAGGTTTGACTATATCTACTTTCAGTATCTAGATTTTTTGAAGTATCATCTAAATAATCAGTGCGAATACTAGGAGATTTTATCCCGTAGAATAGAACAGGTGCAAACAATCACGACACCCAACAAAATTACAACAAAAACATAACAATGTATTCTATTAAGAAACCGTACTCTCCGTGCTGAATTCGTGATGCCAAAAAATTAATCGTAGTTATCTTGTTTATTTAATTCAGCTGAATGTTTTTATAAACAATGTTTTGTTGCTGATGAAAAAACAGGCTTAACGGAATTTCCTCAATTAGATCTAGGTTCAGGAAAAAAGAAGTCACATTCCTAAATTGAGTGTACAAAGTGCATAAAAAAGTGTGTAGCATGTTTTTTCTTTAGTTAAACGCCATAGCAACACATTGTATAAAGTTATCTCACAGCAGTCAGTCAACCTACCCACTGTTCCTGGAAAGGCTGAACCTCTGGATTTAACTTTTAAGCAGTTACTAAGCGCATACTTCAATCAGGCACTGATAACTGTCCTATATGATTTAGGATCAGTACTTTGGGGGAGAATAGCCGTAATTTATTCCATGACCAAGGTCCACAAAGTATGCACCGCACAAGAATAGTACATATGTGCGCTACCAACTGAGCTAGCCGAGCGGCTATGCATCACCAACTTGCGTGTTCGCCGAGCTTATTATTTTGTATTCCACGATTGTCCATAAATGGTGTGTCTGACGATACATGTCTCTGCAGCCTAGCCGGTTAATACTTGTGCGAGTACTAAACTTACATGCAGCAGAAACACTCATGGATCAAGTTGTGGTTAAGTGGGTAAGATAAAATATACATTGGATAAGAGAATGTCTATTGACCGAAATTGTATTTAGGCCAGTTAGCCATTTTGTGAGAGTCTCTTGTTGTCGTGCATTGCCGTGCCTTGCTGTATATGGCACTTATGGTCCATGTATAAGGTCCTCAGTGGTACATAGAATTTCAATGATGAATGAAAAGCATTTATATAAAACTCTGTGGTATGATATTTTTATACTGTTTTTCTTAAGTAAAACATACTTGCTTCACTCATTGTTGTCACTGGAATCTTTTGAACCCCACACTTATACGATTGTACGTTTCTTATGTAACTTCGGATTAGGTTGTAAATGCTTAGTACGAATTACTAATTTGCTTGCAGTATTTTGCAGTATCAGAACCAAACAGGTGTAGCAATTATCAATTATAATCACGTTTCCCCAAAACATTATTGATAAATGTTTTATCTTCTACTTTAAATACTTAAAATAACAAAATTCATATTGATAACTGATAGACATGTCTTTTATTTCTTATCTGTAAACGTGTACCTGATATGATTATCAACACGGAACTAAACATACGTACTCAGACTGGACCGTCTGAAAAATCAGACATAGGTCCGTTTAGTCAGACAATACTTTTAACAAAATATAATCTTGCAGGATTAACAATTTGTGCGGAACGTTCGGCGTTCATTCAATTCTTGAAAATAAGAAGTTACGACCCTGTGCATTTCCTCGTCCTAGATATCAAACTACTACTTATGTACTCTACCTTTAAGAATGGCATATCTATCAAAATCATTTTAGATTACTTGCAGTTTCTTATCAAAATATTCCCACATATTTTATCTTCTGTTTTTCCAAGAACTCAAATATTTCTGTTTAGATTCATCGTTTTATACTTTGAAATATTTACAAACGAATTGTTTTAAACTTGATTTTATCTTTATTCTATAGAATAATACTTGACAGTACTAACTATCTAAATCAATTACAAGTCAAAACATAAGTATTAAGCTTTTATCTACGGAATTATATTTGATTATATAGAAATAATTATCTTAATCATTTACAAGTGAAAACATCATTTTGCTTTTAGTTTCTCAAGTGTCCTATAGTTTCATAATAACTGAGAGACAAGATGATACGATTCATGTTAATTGTTACACAAAGAATATCTTATTTAGTACAGTGCAACATGTTGTATCCAGTACTCACTTGGACCGTACGATTGTTGCCCAATTCATGTTTATAATCAAATTAAGTTCGATTAAAAGCCTTATTCCATATACATGCACAACATGTTCACCCGACTAGAAAATGCTGCGGGGTATTTAAAGAAGAAGTGCTTGGGTACATAAGGTATAATTCAGTATACTTAGATGACGTTGGAGAGAAATGCATTTAAATTACCTAAGTATTAATTGTTGTTTCCTACGATATTTAGATAAATAACAACAGAAAATGTTATAATATAGAGATGCCACAAACTGAAGCGTTTTTAGCTCTCTAGCCCCATAACATGTGCTGGAATAGTTAACATTCTTTTACAGGTGCTGAATAATACAAGTTAATACAGTTAATACAAGACAAATTGATAAAATCATACCTAATTATATATAGGTGTAATTCATTATGATAATTAATGTATGTAATTAACCTGCATTAGACTAATTAAATACCAAACGATATTTTAATAAACAGGTTAATCAAAATCAGGTAAGCATCACTAAAACGCCGAATTAATTATATTTGCAATTGGTGATAATCTGTGGAGCTACCATGAACAAATCGAGTCTTCCATTCGATGAAAAACCTTTTCCGCGAGTATGTTTAGTCTGTTTTTATCGAGAAGGAAATGACGTTTCATTGATCACTCCCCCACACAACAAGTTTTGTGACATCACAATTAAACTTACCATGTTTCCAGTCTGCCTGCTGGGCTGCCACATTGTTAAAACGTTAGGCCAAACAATAGACACAACAGAAATAAGAATAAAACTTTATTTTAAGGGTTTATAATAAGATTTAAAATCCATAATAAAGTACGCATCGCAACCAAACAAACATTCTTTCTTTTAAGTTAGTAAATAAAAAATTAAGAGGAAAAAAACACAACAACACAATCTATTTCTTTATAAACAAACTATGTTTGAAAAAAAAATGAGACGATTTTCAGCAAGAAGAATGAATTCAGATTACAAAAACATAGTATACATGTACTAAGACTCCTGAAATCTTAGAATAATATTAGGAATATAAGTCAAATAACAGACAGCTGAGATCTAGAGTAGATATAACATACCACAGGGAATACTTAAATACTGTGAGAAGTTCCTACAAGGCGAAAAGATTTTGTATGTTTTACCACAGGCGACCGGCACGGTCCCGAATCAAAAGCACTATATATTCGTGTATACATAGTGTTTTTATTAGGGATCGTGCCGGCCGCCTGTGTTTTTACTATTTCGAATCGATCTGCATTCCACAGGCACCAGAGTCCCTATCTTATGATCATAAAATAAAGCGTACGTCCCTATATATAGTTCCCTGTGCATACATACATGCACACTACCTTATATGTGAATATTATATAATGAAAGTATAGTTATAACTCGTACACGGTAATGTATAAGGGATCGATTTTTTAATTGTGTTTGTTGTCAAAATATTTTATATGTGCGTATTTAAAGAATGTGAGGACTCTGGTGCCAGTGCTGCATTCGAACTAAACTCAATTAGATTGTCAAATGTGGTTTTCAGTTTACATAATTCGACGAGTGATTGTGACAAAACTTCAAACGCATCAGAATGTCTAAGACCTTACTAGTGTTGGCCTAGAGTAGGCCTACGAATATCTTGTTTTTTAAATGTTTGAACTTGCAAGTCAAAAGACATATTTTTCAGTTTAGGAATCTTGTTTCAATAGCAGAAGATGAGATTCAGGAATCACGAATTCAGAGTTTCGAGACCCATCATTAAACTGCTAATTCAATACAGCATAAATGTGTGAGTGGAAACCTCCCCAGCTTGTACATATTCGCGGCGCCATTTTGTGTTGCTAACAAATACAAAATGAATTATTAAAATACTTCCCAAGGAAATTGAGGCACCGATTCATATCAGTACCCCAATTGAAAAAAACGACAAACTGTATAGTCAGTGGACGTATTTAAGGCGAAATTAGACTATAGGTGCATTTTATGTTGCAAATCGCAAACCTTTCTATGCATATTTCGCACTCTGCACTCGATCGGTTTTATCCGTTTTTCAGGTTACGGAAATTGCCGAACAGTTACGATTGCATATTTCGGTTCCATCAATTGGAAACATTCTGTCTTTACCGTGAGGCAGAAGAACTGGAAAATATTTCATCAAACTGACAGAGAAGAACGCAAAACGATCGCGTGTGTGTAAAAGATAATATAGGTAATGTCAATCATAGACTGTCTATTGTATCAAAGAGAGGTGAGGATTTGATTAACAGACTAAAAACTTATCTCTAAGGATTTCAATCTTGCCTTCAAAATACATAATCATTCTAAAATCATATAATACTATCTACTTCAAAAGATAGTCACGGATATTAGAAAAAGTAATCATAATAAATGAATTCCTGAGGGATTTGAAAACAAAGATTGGAACATTTCTCAATCTTAAGATATTAAAGTAAGATGAGACCGTCATGATGAAATTTCTCATGTAGATTTTTTTCAGAAATAGTTACTAAAAGAATGTCATTTAACTTTGTGGGGGTGAAGTCTTTCAAATAAGCATCATTCATGCAGTGTGAAAAATATAATGTCAAATATACATATCACTTTATAAATGAAGATTAAATGAATGAAAATATGGACTAATGTGCTCTTAAAAATGAAATTTAAGTTTTGTTAGAATAAAATTAGTTTCTATGTCAAAACATCCCTTTAAAATTACACATTAGGATAAATCAGTTTGTGTGATTGTGATTAACTTAGTGGCAAACGAGGGCATATGACTGAATTAATTCTTAAACAAACGAATGTCATTAAAAAGCACCAATCTATGGTTCTGGCTCTATGGAGAGCATAAAGGTATTTATGATTTTACAATGGTCTTAAAACATACCTGATTTGCTCCTGATTTAGTTTATATCTTTAGTTGAGGAAATAGGCTAGTCAAGAAAGCATTTTTGCCCAATTCAGCTATTTAAGCAAAGTTCATCGACGTGAGGAGAGTTACGTTTCTTTTGTTAAATGATTAACTTAATCGTCTGTAAACTGCCGCCACTTTCCACCGGTCACAACAAAATTTACAACATAAAATAACAACAACAACTACCAATAGTATAACAATAACAGCAGCAAGAGCAAAAAGAATATACAACAATGTACGACTGATTCCTTCACATCCAGTTTCGTCTGAATTATCCCCGCAATCATTTTTCCCATTACATACGTCATTTTTGCCGACACATTGGCCATTAGAACATTCGAATTCTCCCAGACACCGGAAATGAGACTGGCATTTACTCTCGTCCGATCCATCCGGGCAATCTTTTTTTCCATTGCATACGTCATTTTTGTCGACACAGACGCCATCTATGCATTCAAACATCCCAGAGCACGTGTCATTGCGTTTATGACAACCTTTTTCGTCTGAACTGTCCTTGCAGTCTTGTTCACCGTTGCAGACAAGGTTCTTGTCAATGCATTGGCCATCATCACATTCAAATCTTCCTTTACAATCAGGTAAGTTGTATGCGTCTACAAAGTAAAGAAAATATGATTGGCATTCTGAAATTTTCCGCGAATTTTTACGCATATCCTCGTAGAAGATTGCCGCGGTGTTCTGAATGAATTACTGGGACATGAATTGATTAGATCAGACCGTGTACCAAAATAAAAGATGGAAAATGAACGGTACGACATCAGAACGTCTAGATGACATCTACGATGTCTTAATAAGTAAAACACCAAGTTTGATTAAATTATATAAATATATAACATTATAAAACTCGATTGACTGGATCAAAATAATTAAACAACGAGGATGTCTAAGATCCACATTTAGAAACGATCGCAACCTTAATTTGATTATTCACTCATACTAGTCATGAAATTAATGATATCACATTTTGATGGAAAACTGACAGTATGTTTTGTATTTATTTAGTTTATTTGATTGAATATTAACTTAGCATAAGTTTGTGAATGGTTATGGAGAAATGTCATGAGTGATAACTCAGATTTGAATGTAAACCTGTGCATGGGTTACAATATATTTAGGGGACGCGCCTATATTAAGCACCTTTTATAATTCTATGTGTGATATTTTTTCTTAATGTACTTATACAACTTTTGGGGTTTGGAAATAATACATACCGTTTTTTACGGAACTTATTATGACCTCTATATCTCCATGTTGCAAGTGGTCACATGACGTCATCAAATGAAGTGTAAGTGTATTATTTGTCGATTTGAAATCATGTTTGTCTGGAAACTTGTTGCCACAGATTCCGTGTTTACCTAAAACCAATTGAAATTAAAGTATGATATGTATAGGGAATAATTAACATTTTTCTCACATGGAACGGGTCTGAATAATTTATTCATCACTAAAGCTTTCTTGCTTTGTACTTGCTTTGTGTCTGCATTGTGCAACAATAGCAGTGTGATTAAATCACAGTTGTGCATAAAAACAGGTCAGAAAATAAAACGTTAATTATATATTTTGTTTTGATCCATTCGAATAAAGACGACATTAAAGCAGACTAGATAATACAAGATTTTAAAAAAGGGAGGTAAATGTACTAAATCTTTGTATCAAAGTTGTGAAAAGGTTGTTTCCCTTTCATACTGAAACTGATTCAATCGCTTGAAAATTAGCTTTTAACTCGCTTTCTGCAAGGGCTGTGCTTACTTTAAGAATAATTTCAAATTATTAGTACAAATTGGGTTATGCGGAAACTAGATCATTTGCTAAATAATATCAGGGATGCTATATAACAGGGGTTTGTAACGAAGTGCTTTTTTGAATTTTCAGTCTTCACTGTCTATAACTGGCTGAAGCAGGCAACAAACTATTTCAGCGTTTAAAAACTTGATTGTTTTTGTACATGTCGTCCACGCAACTTATGAATGTTTTTGAAGTTTTTGATAAAAAACTGTCGCAATTATGACCAAAAAAATTGACTTTAGGTGGTGTAAAATAGGGCTAAAATGGCAGATCGGCGGTAAAATGTATTATTTTGTGAAGCAGTCTGTGAGCGTAATTTACCTCAAAATCATCTAGAAACACATTTTTCCAAGCCTTTATGTTAATTTAAATTTCACTAGTACAAAATTTCATGTGAATATCTTTATTTAAACTTGTAATACTAGTTATCCTTATGGGCCAAAATAGTAGTGAAGACAGTGAAATTTGATGTTAACCTATGTCGTTACAAATCACTGTTATATAAAATCCTTGATAATATATGCAGATCAGAGTCAACAATATAAAAAGAAAAAAATAGCACATAAGTTATGCCACATTTTATTGTGTTGAATGGTGCAAGAATTCGTCAGTGATTGATTTAGCTTCTCAAGAACACGTGACTATATAGAATTACGAAATTAGTGGGTGTCCGGTTGTCCGGGAATACCAATTTCTAGTCCGGGCAACCAAAAATTTTCTTTGAGCAACCAAAATTTCTACAAATAAAATATAGTGCTTGCCTCAAACATGTCTTGTTCGGGCAACCACTTTCATATCCCAATGTTGTAGACTGATATAGATTTTTTATCAATAATATTCTTTCGCAGACGTGTCGGAAATCCTTTCGATTTTTTGATAAATATTTACCGGAAATGAGCATGTGTTCGTCCACTTGACTACCATCATATATATCAAGCCTGATACGATCACAACTCTGGTTCTGTCCGCTCTCTGTACCAAGTTTGAACAAGGCAGCGAGAACTTGTTGGTCATTTGACGTTTCTATGACAACTGAACAATTGACACATTTTGGTAGAACGTGGTATGTATGAACCTGTGGTACAAGAAGAATGGACGTGTCGTTTGGTAACTCCACATTCTTGGTACAAAAATTCATCATTTCAACTGAAATTGCAATAGAATTAATACGACAATTTTATTATGAACATATTTCACATTCGCGAATCCGGGAATCTTGCTAAGTTATCATTTTTATCTTTTTCATTCGATGTCTTGCAATTATTCAACAAATGTAGATCTATATCACTGGCACCAGAGTCCATAACTTATGATCATAAAATAATGCGTACGTTCCTATATATAGTTCCCTGTGCATACATATATAATAAATAAATGAATATTAAAATGAAAGTATATATAGTTATAACTCGTACACGATAATGTATACGGGACGGATTTTTAATTTCGTTTGTTGACAAATATTATATAAGTGAGTATTTAACGAGTGTGAGGACTCTGGTGCCAGTGATCAATATTTGGGCATAACACAAGTAAATTATCACCCAGATATCTTTACCAGAACTATGATTAATTTTAGGTCGAAACGGTAAAAAAAATCCGATTGGAAAAACCTGCTCGCATGGATATTTTCTCCCTTGGGAGAATTCTCCCATTCTCAAAAAATGAATATTTTTTAATTATTGGACTTAAAATCTACCATTTTCACGGTATTGCTTAGAACATCATTATGATGCAAAATCTGCATTTGTTGTCTTGCTGTTTGCCTTTTTAATGCAAATAGAACGGGAGATTGTTGACAACTGCATGGTTACAGAGTATAGCACGCTGGTAATGGTACATCAAAACAGGTATTATTAAGTGAACCATAGGCGGATGTATCGGGGGGTCAGGGGGTCCGGATCATTAATATGTTGCATTCTTCCGCAAAATGTGTATAATGTGGTTATGGTTCGAAAGTTTGGACCCCCCCCCTAGAAAAAAGTTCAGACCCCCCTAGAAAAAAATCTTGGATCCGCCCCTGTAATCTGTTCATTTAGTATAACTCTGATTCATTAAAAGGAGCATAAAACAATATAGAAATAAAACACTATACGACAAAATTTAAATCATAAGCCTTAATTTCGTTATGATCGGTTTCATATACAAGTTTATCCGACTTCAGAGTCATGTATGATAAGCCCAGATCATTAAAATCACCACCAAACGGCTGAACCTCGTAATAGCTACTTTTACCAGTGCGAAATAATGAAATTGCAGTTAAACACATTGTTTCAAGGTATAATCATTCTCACAAGTTGGATTTGAACTGTGGACTTCTACCACTGAATCACTGCTTTCCATTCTGACTTTGTATCGTATCATTACAATTATTTGTCTACTAGTATTCATACATACATGTATATCAAAACACTTGAGAATAAAAACAATGTAAGAATGTAGCACGTGAAATGTCACCAGTTTATATCACAGGAAAATGAATCATTTTTGTTCATTGTTTCATTAAGTAAAAGTTTATATCATATTATATAGTATGTACAGTACGTAAGTGTCTCATGGTACTTGACCTTATAGTAACAACATATTTTCTACTTTAGGTCAGTTGAGATCTACTACGCCGTTTCTATATTTTAGTCAAACGCGGCGGCCAGTCATTTTCTGTAACCCATGGTATTACGAATATTTGTCCACGAAAACGTACGTGTACCGTGGGTTTCTGATAATGCGGTCGTCGACTTACTTGGAATGTTCATGAAGAAGCTAAAGTCTCTCGATTAAAATTTAAAACTAGGGCATATACTAAACTTATTTATTCGCACATAGTTGACAATTATTGTCCTACTTGAATCAGCGTGTGGTAGGAGAATGGCCAAAGAAAGTATTTGCATAAACCAGCGTCATGCTTGTAATACTATGTAGTCCCAGCCTGAATATCGAACCCTCAAACCATTGACAGTCAGATGCACAAACGTTATTTCAAACTGCGTCGGTGCTATTTTGATAGGTTATTTGAAGTATGTGGGTTATCCTGACTAGTTATTTGCAATTAATGTGACCCAACAATTTCTAATTCAGATGCTGGCAGTTTATATTCATTTTCTTCCCCAGGCTCAAAGTGTGTTGTCAATTTTCCAACAATACTGCATGTCAAAAGAGAGTTCAAAATAGATGTACCCCTGAATATATTACATATCAAATTAACCAAGAAGTGAAATGTAGCATTATTAAGACCCGTTACTAGATTTGTGCAAACGCAAATTTAATACAACACTTTAAATATTATAAAAAGAATAATTCATACATATAATATTAATGACATCAAGCCGCTCCTACCATTGCCCAATCTATAACTCATTCCTTAGAGAGCACCGCCTTTGAGCGGCGCGCAATAATACATTTCATAAAATTATTCAAATAATCCTATGTAAGATGAAGAATAGTTATTACTGATCGTCTAGTCTTTTATTCAAAACATTTAATGCTAAGGTAATATTAATTCTACTAACCTGTGGCAACAGTAGCTGGCGAGCAGCAGTCCTCCACATGCTGAGTATGTCCATCTACAAACAAGCTGAACAAAATAAACACAAAACTGACGGTGAAATATAAAACTGACATATTTAAATATTATGTAGCTGATTTATTTTTTCATACTATTTCATTGACCAACTGATACACTACAGAGAGGAAACTTTCTTCCCGTTCACTTAAGAAGTATTGTTCTATATTTGTATTGTAAGCACGTGACTTCAGCAATCATAGCAACTTCCTGGTCCAATTGAACACCATTACTATAATCATTTCATTGGAATAGTAATTAATCGATCTATCTTTAACAAGTTCAATTTCATTTCGGATGTCGATATCCCATTTAAGGATTTTTCTGAATTTTTTGTCACGTGCATTGCACTGACATGTACATAACTATTAATTTTCATTAAACTAAATCATCGAGGTTACTATACGTGTTAATGGGAGTGGAATAAAATGTACAATAATGGCGATTTGAAAAAAAATCTTTAAATTTGCAATGAACTCTGAATTTATCTGTTGTTTGGCATTATCTACACTGAGTACATTTAATAAGAAATGTCTTTAAAAAGATATTCGGCGCTATACAGGGTTCATTTTGTGTGAAGGATAAAAAGTCATATTCGCTGTTCAGTTACACCGCCAGGAGCGTATACCACGACGAATTTATAAAATTTGGCATAGTTAATCACCCATTATACACAGAGTAAATAGTTAGCAACTAACGTCCGTGTTACGTACCTGTTTATCACAAATAACCAATGGTATCATATTTTCATCTATTTCTCTATACCAGAAAAGAATTAGTCATATATGTATGGTCGAGTGTTATAATATATCTTTCCAATGATATATAATATTAATAATAATAGATTAACAAGATTCACACTGTACTAGGATAAGCTTTATTCTCTACGATAGAAAGGTGGTGTATACAAGCATACATGCATTATATATAGTATTTAAGATCAAGGGAGGTAACCCTTGTAAACTAAAAATCTAATACTATAACATCTCCCTTTCTTTAAAAAGATTAGACATATAATCATAATATTATAGCAAGATTTAAGTGTCTAGAAAATTAGGAAACACTTAAAGTCATTTGTCTGGGAAATGTGGCTATTGTTTAAAACACGATACACTTTCTCCACAGGTGTTTATCAGAATGTTTATTGTCCAGTTTCACTTTTCTTGAGAAGATTTCCACACTCAGTTATTATACCGATAGTACTGATACAATAATGTCTTTGAAGTAATGTTAATGTCTGTTCTGTTTGTTTAATTGTTTACACGAAATAATTTGGTATTAACATTTATCAAAGAATTCTCACAAGTTCACAATGATTATCATAAACCAGATGGCTTAATTAAACATTAACTGCTACAATGAATAAAGATAATTACATTGAATACACTAAGATAATTATCACATTGACTCTATTTTTCTTGGTTTAACCTGCCGTCCAGATCTGGTTAAGTATGGTACTTGAGTGATCTCTGGTGGTTTATCAGTATTTGTTGAAACAGGTGACTGATAAGGGTTGCTTGGAGTGGGGTTACTAATTACACTGGCACGCTGCTGTGAAGGAATTTGTGATGTTTCAGTTTGTAAAGTTTTAAGTTTACAGGGACTAGGTGATTCCAGGGGCATACCTAGGGATTCAACGGGGGGTTTTGCCAATGAACTGACTGGAGTTTTCTGCAAATGTATCCTATTGCGAACATATTGTCCTCCATCTGGGGTCTTTACAGTGTAAGATCTTTCACTATTTTGCTTTATTATTTCTGCGGGTTTCCAAGTTCCTTGTTGTATTGTAACCTTTTCCCCTATATTAAGTGGCTTTAAAGATTTTGACTTTTTATCATAATACTTCTTTTGTTTTTGCTTTTGCTTAAGAAGAAGGGATCTGATATGTTTTATATCAATGGGTTGAGAAGCAAATTTATTGGATTTCATAGGTAAAAATGTTCTGATTTTTCTACCCATCAATATTTCACAAGGTGATATACCAATGCTTAGTGGTGTAGCACGGAGCTCTAATAATGCAATTGATAAATCAGTATTATCTTGTTTACATTTCTTCAATAGTGTCTTTGCAGTCTTAACACAAGACTCGCTCAGACCATTTGACTGTGGATAATGGGCTGATGATGTGACATGTTGTATGTCCCATTTAGTAACAAAATCTTGAAATTGCTGTGAAGTATAGTAACTAGCACCATCTGAGATAAGTTTCTCAGGAATGCCGTGTCTTGAAAACCATGTTTTCATAACCTTTATTATAGTTTGACTGTTTGTATTACTGAGTTTTTCTATCTCAAAGTAGTTACTCAAATAATCACATACTATCAAGTAATCTTGATTGTCTAATGTAAATACATCTGATCCAATGACCTGCCATGGGTACATAGGTATCTCATGAGAAATCAATGGTTCTCTAGTGTTTGACCTTTGGTGTTCAATACATGTTGAACACTGTGTGACTGTACTAATTACATCTTTTGTAATATTTGGCCAAAACATGGTATCTCTTGCGCGACGGAGGCTACGCTCCTGCCCTGGATGACCAGTATGGATAATTTTCAGCATTGAAGATCTTAGAGGTTTAGGGATAATTATCCGGTGACCTTTGAATATAAGATTATCTACAATACTTAATTCTTCTCGATAATTCCAATAATCGAGAATGATTGATTCACAATCTTTACGTTTGTTAGGCCAACCCTGTATAATAACTTGTTTCAGTTTCATTAATTCAGGGTCTTGTAAGGTTTGTAACCTTATTTCATTTAATTTCTGATCAGTATATGGTAAGTTTCTGGCTACAAAATGTACATGTAAGTTAGTTGTCTCTGATAGTTCGGGGTACGTATCAGGAAGATAATTTCTTGACAATGTATCTGTCAATGGTATCTGAGAACCAGACTTATGTTGTAACTCAAAGTCATAACCATGCAGAGCTAATAACAGTCTCTGAAGTCTAGCAGGGGCACTATAAAGTGACTTTTTAACTACACTTATTAGTGGTAAATGATCAGTCTCAACTAATACATGTCTACCGTATATATACTGTCTAAATTTAGTCATACCAAAAACTATTGCTAATAGTTCTTTTTCAATCATGGCCCAGTTTCTTTCTGAACTTGTTAACGACTTGCTAGCATATGCAATTGGTTTACCTTCTTGCATTAATGTAGCAGCACAGCCATGTTGAGAACTGTCACATTGTAAAACTATTGCCTTGTTTGGGTCAAAGTATGACAATATAGGTCCTGGGCATTCAGTCAAAATGTCTTTAACCTTTTGAAAGGCTCGATCCTGTTGATCGTCCCAATGAAATATAACATCTTTTCTCAAGATTTCAGAGAGGGGCTGAACAATCTCTGATAATTTAGGTGCATACCGCGATAAGTATGTTATCATTCCTAAAACAGTCTTTAACTCTGTTTTGTCTGTGGGAATTTTCATTTCCTGAATGGCCCGTACTTTATCTGGGTCGGGTTTTAAACCTTCTGATGACAGAATGTGACCAAAGTATTTAACCTCTATGACACCTACCATTAATTTGTCTTCATTTAACCTGATGCCCTTTTCTTGACACCTTTGAAGTACATTTCTAAGATTTCTGTCATGTTCCTCTACAGTGGAGGCAAATATTAACAGATCATCTACTATGACTGCACAACCAGTTAGACCTTCTAAACATTCATCCATTTTCCTTTGAAACAGATCTTGACTACATTTAAGACCCATAGGACATCTTAAGTACCTATATCTACCTTGAGGTGTATTAAATGTAGTTAAGTGTGATGACTTTTCATCTAACACTAGCGACCAGTAACCTGACCTACAGTCCAGTTTTGTAAATATCTTAGCTGACCGTAACTGTGGCAAAATATCATCTAAAGTCTTGGTCGGATAATGAGGTCTAAGTATTGCCTTATTAAGGTCTTTGGGATCTATTACAATCCTGACTTTGTCTGAATGGGGCTTGTTTACAACTACCATACTGTTAACCCATTCGGAAGGCTTGTTTACCTTAGCAATGATGCCAGCCTTCTCCATATTTTGGAGCTCTGTTTTGACTTTCTCTTGAAGTGCTACAGGGACTCGTCTCGGGGGATGCACAACGGGAGTAACCTTGTGATCTAATGTTATTGAACAAGTACCTGGTAATTTTCCTATACCCTGAAATACTTGTTTGAATTCAGTCAACACTGATTCTTTTGTCATGCCAGATTTACCCTCAATTGTCATAGCAATTTTAATTAGATTGAACTCTATGCAAGTTTGCAATCCTAATAGGGATATTCTACTGGTCTTGGCTACATAAAATTCTACATCTTGGACATGATTTTTAAATCTACAAGTTAATGTTATCATTCCAAGAACAAGGATTTCTGAACCTGTGTATGACGTGAGCTTAGCTTTTGGCTTCTGTAGAGGGATTTTGACCTTAAGACTTTTATATTCAGTCTCGGAAATGATATTACAGCATGCGCCAGTATCGAGCTTAAACTTCAAGGGTTTACGATTGGGGCCCACCTGTATATCAACAAATACCTGATTAATTGCGTTTGACTCTACCGAACCAACACAAAAATCCTGTAAGTCAGAATCTGGATCTTCCTCTACCTCATACACACTTTTGTCCTTATAGTTCACACGTTTGTCCTTGTTTTGACAAACTATTGCAAAATGGTTCCATTTCTTGCAATATTTGCACTGTTTTCCTTTTGCCGGACACGGATCTTCATTCTGATGAGATCTCCCACAACGTCCGCACTCAGGACAGTTTTTCTTTGCCTTCGTAGGTCTTCTGTTAGAGTGATAATTACTTTTAACCGTTGATTTTGGACTGACCACATCTACTGACCGTCCGTTATTCATTGATTTTAATTGCGTCTGGGAATACTGATAGTTCTGAGCTATCTCTATAGCCTTGGACAATGTCAATTTGTCACCTTCATTTAAGAGTTTTTCCCTTATGATACTTGAATTAATGCCAAACACTATTCTGTCCCTAATCATGTCATCTTCGTTATCGTACTTGCAATCTTTTGCAGCATTTCTTAGGATTGTAACGAATTCTTCAATAGAATAGCTTTCTTGAACAATATTATGGAATTGATATCTCTTGAACACACTATTACATTTTGGTTCCACATACTTATCAAATTTGTCATATAGTGTATCTAGAACTTTTGAGTCTCTATCTGATAAATTCCATGATTTGTAAATATCTCTTCCCTTTTGTCCAATCCAAATAAGTAAGTACGTGCATTTAACACTTTCCTCCTTACTTGACAAGGGTCCATTAAAAATAAGATCAACGTGTTCCTTGAAATTTTTCCACTCTAACGGTAAATTATCACTTGACCAGTCTATGGTAGGAGTAGGAATTCCAGTTAAATCCATTTTATTATTAAACTATTGAATGTTAATTATATAACCAATTTATTAACGATAATGTTAATTAAATCACGAAATTGGTAAAATTAAATTCAAACTACTTTTTATACTTCTGACACCATGTTATAATATATCTTTCCAATGATATATAATATTAATAATAATAGATTAACAAGATTCACACTGTACTAGGATAAGCTTTATTCTCTACGATAGAAAGGTGGTGTATACAAGCATACATGCATTATATATAGTATTTAAGATCAAGGGAGGTAACCCTTGTAAACTAAAAATCTAATACTATAACATCGAGCAAATTGCATGGGTTAAGATATAGGTCAAAAGATGGCTTAGACAGCTGCTCCGAAAAAAAAGCACACACTTTCTTCCATCTAGTGAACATACATTGAATGGGTTATACCGTAAGACGCTTCAATAATCTGAGATTCGACAGTGAATAAAGCCCCCACCCACACACAATATTATTGTCAATAATATTGACTCAATAATATTGATGGTTTATATGTTGCCACCAACTGTACAAAAATATTGATAAATATTTAGTTCATTTGTACTTCGGATGCCAAAGTGAAAGCATGGATCCTGTTGTTATTATCGGAATTACACTAGCATTGGATAAAAGAAAACAAAAACGGAGGAAAATTTGGACTAAACGGTGGTTCAGCTACAGCAGCAGTTTGGTCATGTAAAGCTGTTGGAGGAATTACACGTCTGGATAACGCTCCCTATACTTTTCTAAAAGAGTGTCATATGCAGCCTCCTTTTTCCTCCCAATTACTATAGTCATCGCTTGTAATTTTCCACAGTGTAGGAAACTCTGTATATACGTCAATTAATTCCAAAACGAATTTTCTTACTTCGTCTTTTCATGATTTTGCAATGTTGAGACCTCAAAAATTTGGACAAGAATAAATATTGACATCAATTTTATTGATGGGCGAAATTACTCATCAATAACATTGTCAATACATCAATAATTATTTGAGCTCTCAAATGTTCATCAATATATTGATGGAACCTTCAATATCACCCACTAACGTTCAATATTATGGTCAATATTCAGTATTGTCCATATTATTGACAATAATATTGTGTGTGGATGGGTGGCTTAACACACAGACCCATTGACGCCTTGTGAAGCGAATGTGCGTCCTTGCCCAACATAATCTTGAGTGGCGATGACGTGGAGTTAGCACCTCTGCCTTGTGAGAACGTTTTGCTTATTATTGTGTAGATCTCAAATGATTTCGAACAGTGTTTAGATGTAAATTGCTTCTGGAATGAAACGTTCAACATTATTATTCATGAAAAATGGCAACATTTGATTTTCAATGAAGCCACAACGAAACCTACAGAACTCAGCTAATTTTCACGTAAGCACTTACCCGTGGATGACTTTAATTCGTCTGGCAGTGATTGTTGCCGCTAGGAATAGTGGGGTCGATAACTGCATTAATTTTTCACTTGGTGATACAAGCACCAAATTTGGCACAGATAACCAGCATGGTCTGCCATTCACAAAAAGCACGATTTCCACTTCGAAATTCAAGATGGCCGTCGTTTATGCGCATGCGCCTGGGAATCAGTATCCCAAAGCGATTAAACTTCTTTTTGCCGCTTTAAATGTATTATAGGATGGTATATTATAGTGTTTCGCATACTACAAATGTTAAACATGTTAAGACATCGATTTACATCATGTGATATAATTTCAAGGTCAAGGTCAAGGTCATGGTAAAGGTAACATACACGAGAAAGTTGTTTCAAACTTTTTGAATCATTTCAATGATCATGAAGGGTTTGAGATGCAATTAGAAAAAAGGTATTAATCAAATTAACTTGATACACTCTTTGGCAAATCTGTAAGCATAATTGACATTTACCGTGACCATGACCTTGATCCAAGGAGGGTTTTAATACCCCGTAAGTACTAATTAAATAATCAAACAATTAGTATATTTGAAACTATTATTTTGACAATGAAATATGAATACATGTACAAATATTGGATTGTCTTCATCAAGTGTTTACTATGTTTATGCTTAATGTTGTCCACATGTTGTGTAGGTCAAAGGTCAATTCAAATATAAGGTATATGCATAAAGTTATTTTATCAGACATTTAACACAATTTACAAAACTGATGCAAGAATTCTTATAGTCCTTGATAAAAAACTAAAGTTTCAACAAAAATGCGTGATGCACACATGTCTAGAAGTCAACAATTCAGGTCAATGTCGTATAGATAGTTGAAATAATGTTGTGATAATTATATGAATGCAAACATTAGATGGTTTAGTCTGTGTGATGATCATTATTTGCACATGCAAGCACATAAACGAGTTCATTTAAAACTGACTTGATAGCAATTGCATCGCTCATGACATTCCCTCTTGTCATCACATTTGGTTAACTGATGACAACTTTTGGCAATTGGTGAAAGGTTGGCCAATAGCTCTTACCATTCGCTATTGTTTTACTAGAGCCAGTCGACTGGATTTTGACCTTGATGACCATCAATTGACCAAAAATACATGCAGCGTGTAAGACAGAACTGTTGACAAGTTGATAGAGACGTATGTGGATGTGGAATTGCATCATAAGATATCTGCTGTTGGGCAGACAAGTCAAGCTAACGTCGCAAAATTGTCTAAAAGACTGTTCTAATCGCAAATAATTATGACAAATATCGTGAGTGTTTTTAAATCTTGATACTGTTTGGTAAATATTGACTTAGCTTTATCAAAGACTGACATAAAATGACTACCAGTAAAATCGTGAAAGAACGAAATTCTATAATATTTTTCAGAGCCGTCATTTTGTGTATTGATAACCTCCTTATTTACTACCCCAGACCAAACTTTATCCAATATTTATCAAATCTGACATTTTAGTGATACAAACACGTTTATTTCAACATCATAAGTCACACATGCTATATTATAACAGATTGTGCCGTTGCTTTATAGTATAAAGTGACTTGAATCTTATCCTTCCTGATTACAAGGATTCATTTATTGTAAAACTTACGGATACATTGATAGTGAAATCTCACATTTTGTCACAACAACAACATGACAAAACACATGGTTAGTATTTTGTCAGATCAGAACCCAAAGTAGTTCGCTCTTGTTGTCACTTTCAACTTTTTGCCAATTGGTGGTAACTTTGTTTCAATTGTTAATCTATGGCGCTCTCTTTTGCATCTAATTGAAACTCGCAAACATCAAAAGCTAATAACACGTGTACGCCCTTATATATTTGATTCATACGAATGCACTTATGTAATTAAATCTTTAACAGCATATTATCCAAAGGCCCTTAATGTTTTCTAAGAAAAAGAATGTACGGGCAAGAATCCATAAATAAAAATTGCATCGGAAATAGGTTGATTGTCATGTATTATGATCGTAGTCTGAAAAGTATTTCTGACCTGTATAGAGTTTGCTGTTTGCGTGGCTACGAATGACTGTTCTTTTAGGCTGCTCGTTTTCTAGCATGTTCAACTTTGCAAGAAGTAATCATTTGATAAAGGAAAATTCGTAATACATTGCACTATTGCATTACAAATATTCATTAACACCAGCTCTATCGTCTAACAAAGACGGATTGAACCTAAAAACAATATGAATTGTCCCATGAAGGGGTGATAGATTTTGAGTTAATATAGACTATTCATTTGGGCTACTAACAAATGGGAGACTTGAACTTTGTATGTGTCTGATAGAGACAGCAGCACTTCTCCAAATCGGTTTTTATAGAAATACATGAAATACATATTTGTAGACATTTTCTGCCTTTTAGTGAATCTTTTTACTGCTTTACTGTAAAAGCGCATTGAGATATGTGATACAACTATCGATATACAAATGTATGTTTTTAAATGTCTTGGCCACACATTTACTGAAAAGGGAAATCGGTTGAGTACTGACTAAAATAGATATGTAGCTACTGAGATATGTAGTACTTTTTGAATATGTTAAAAAGTAGTTTGGATTCAAACCGTAGTCATGAATGATAACGGATTAATTTCTGAATTGTACTAATTGATACGAACGCCACTGAATTAAAGTTATAGTAGTCCGGGGTCATCATTCCTAAATGTCACAAATGTGTGTAAATTGAAAAGGTATCCTACATCTAACCCAATAGTTCATTCAGTATTATTTGAATTTTGTGTGAGCTGTACATTATTGTGATAAGACCTGTTAACATTGGCTCATTCACGTTGACTAACGATAGTTATATAATATAAAAAGGGGTTGTTAAGGTAGCATTTGGGACACTTAAATATAGTTTACAGAAAACTATTTTAGTTTAACGGCACACAAACAAAGAAAGATATCCTGTGCCAATACAGCAGTAAGCATACTATAAACTGACATTGATCTACATGCTGAGTATCACAGCACAGGCGGTCACATACGAAATGTTTCGATCCGAAACCGTGTCGGAAGCCTATGTTTAACTGTGGTGATGTCACCAGATGCACTGGTTTTACTTTGAGATATATTCTTATAAATAAGAAATGTTCTGAATCAATTAAATGCAATGAATTTTATCCGAGAATAAGCGTTAGTGATAAATTTATTTGGCGTCATATAATGGCCGCCATTTTGAATTGACAGCCATTAAATCTATTTTTTAAAGAATTTAACAGAATTGTTTATTAGTCATAAAATATTGAAATTAATTTGATAAATACGTTAATAAAAATGATTTAAAAAAGTACATTTTACGATGAGCAGGACAAAAATCCCTATAAACGGCGGCCATCTTGAAAAAATGGCGGCCATCTTGAATTTGGAGGTGGAAATCGTGCTTTTTGTAAACTACACACTATGTACAACAACTGTACCAAATTTAATGCTTGTATCACAAAGTGAAAGATTGTCGTGAAAAATGACACTTATCGACCCCACTAGAAGTGGTTTCCAAATAAAAGAATCTTATGCAGTGGTCCTTTCGAGGAGTAGTACTACGTAGTTTACCGGGTCGAGGAAAGTCGTTTACCCTCCAAGTCTGTTCGTATCGGTCCACAAGTCGAATGGTTGCCATCAAGCCACCATGCTATATAGCGTTTTGGCACGTCTGGAAACGAACATCCCAATGACCATAATTTGCTCGTCTTGGTTAACACGTGGCATGGTGAAAACTGGCCGAAATCAACAAGGAGTTTGTTTTTACCATGTTACGATCACCAGTTTTCTGAATGTGTGTAAATTGGTGCGCGAGATATTCGAGCAAAAGGCAATCGTTGTAAATTAGTGATTTAGAGGAGGTATAAGACAGACAGAGTATAAGTAACTGCGTACGCTTTGTTACACATTTATTGCCAAGAATGTTGTGCAAAATAATGGTATAAAACAATGAACACGCACAGCTGTTGCCAAATATAAAAAAATAAAAAAGAGTTTCGATATGTGCGTTTAATATGTACTCAATATATTAAAATTATCTTCGTTTTAACATATATTTACATATCAAAACGAACTTATTATTTGCTTATAAAGGAGATGTACCCTCTATACATGAGCAGTACCATAAATTATGACCATTCAACAAATGATACCACAAATTGGAATATGCTTTTAATAGTTTGTTTATATGCATACTTTGAAGAGAAAGTATCATTTTATAGATATGCTGTAAGAACAGTACTCATTCATTCTTTTGTACTAAAGTAAAGTTGTCAGGTGAGTAACCGAAACATTTTGTTTCAAATTTCATAAACGCAATAAGTCTATGCTTAAATACTCTATTTGGAAAATAATTATTTTGACAGCCTACACAACTGTCCAACTAGGCATTAAAGTTTAAAAATGTTTTTGAAAGTATATCCAAATGTTTTTCATGTCAGGTGTTTTTTGAATAAAACAAGGGTCATTAACAAAAGCGTTTTAAAGGTAGACTATCTTAAATCTTATATCCGGTAAAGGTAACGGAAGGTCAAAAATTTTCGCGCTCCTCGAAATATTCAAGTGTATCTCTTACTTCTACCGGATACCATTGTATAATTAAATTTGTACATGTATCATTTTTCCTCTTGCTGTACAACATGTACCTGTTATAAAACAATAATATTATTGTTCTGTTCTGTTCTGTTGTATCACAAATGGTATATAACTTTCATTGACACAAGTCTCTAGATTAAAAAGTACACAATATAATAATCGGACCATTTCATACACAAGTCATAAACGTGTAGATACCTTGTTAAGATTCATAATGTTAACCATGCTCTTTGTAGACCTAGGCCTACTACGTATAACTTTGTATCTAGAAGTGTGGCACTTTATATTGAGTTGAACTTTTAACGCAAGTCTGATTATGAAGTATAATATAGAGTATGATACTTGTCACAGAGACAAGAAGCCACACACGACCAAGAACCTACATGCTACAATCTCATAAGCAGTTAGACTCGCTCCTTAACAATAACTTTAAAGCACTTTGGTGAATACACGAGGCCGGGTACCGCTTCTTCGTCCAAGACTTCCCCTTCTGGTTTAATTAAAGAACATTTCTGCATCATATTAGCAAACAAGACGAAGATTTCCATTTTTGCCAAAGGTTCGCCAGCACATCGTCTGCGGCCTAAACTAAATGACAAAACTTTAGAGGCTGCTTTCAAATCGATTTTGTTTTCGTCATTTATGAATCGAGCAGGCCGGAAGTTCTCAGGATCGTTCCATATCTCATTATCGTAAGACGCTGAGTGGATATTAAAGAATAAAACGGTACCCTTGTTTATTTTGTATCCTTGTAATTCAGCATCTTTTATCGCATACCTAGGAAGACCCAAGGGAGCTATCGGTTGCATTCTCATGGACTCTAAAATGGTCGCCTCGGTGAATACGAGTTGTTCTTTGTCTCTCAGAGTCACGTGATTTCTATCACCGACGACGTCATCAATCTCGTTTTGAACTTTTCGCTGAACATCTGGGTATTTAGTCATATGTAATATTAAGAATTGTAGTGTTTTATTTGTTGTATCAAATCCAGCCCCTTGTAAATCTGCAAGGGTTCCAAGAAGTCGACTCCTGAAATACACAATTATAATGCAACTTGACTAAATCTTTAACAAGCAATTTAAAGAAACATTATAACATGAATTTTAAATGAGCCGAGAGTTCTTCTTCTTCGGAAACAACTGAATATCAACATTTGCGGAATTGAAACTTAATTAAGGGGCTAAATACACTGGAATTTTAAACATTCTGGTAAAGTCTTTCACTCTGATTTCACTCAGCTGAGAGAGACAGAATGGTGTAGAGTGAGACGGATGAATTAGGCTAAATAGTTTAGTTGAACATGACTTCTGTTGTATTAAAATTGAATTAATTTTAATTGTGATAAATTAAAACCGCTATACAATCACATAACGTTGTTGTGTTTTTGCATTAATGTTACGCGCTATGCAACACTTAACAAGTCAATATATCATTAAAATATACACACTCAAAATTTAAGAAAATTTAAGAATTTTTATCATTATTTACCTTGTTATATCGGGACAACCCAAACGTTCAATATCTACAGCTAGAAGGCTATCAAGAATATCCCTTGCTTGCTTGTCTTTAGAAAACGTTTCCATGTGTTCTTTAATCTTAGGTTGCCTAGACTGTAAACCTGTCAATATCATGTCTTTATACTTTGCCATTCTTTTAGGCATGAAATACTCCAACCAGGGCATCACGTCAACTGGATTACCGTTTTTATTAAAATCATTAAAGTCTTCAGCACCTTTAATCATAGTCAGCAAATTTTCATTGACATCTTCTCCTCGTCCGTACAATATCTGATAGATAACGCTGCCTACAGAATACTGTATGTCACTTCTTATATCCACTGGACCATCTTTGGTTTTCTTTAACAGCGTGGAGGTCAATGCATCCGCTTCTTCGTACAGAAGCTCGTCAGTTAATGTACTGTGTCTGCCGGAAAATTGTCGTATAATGGTAGATGCGATTTTCCTGTGTGCAAGAAATGCATCATCGAAAGGCCCAAACGCTAAAGAAACTTCCCCATTCACTTCTTCTAGTATCCTTTGAGTTGTAAATTGTGGTCTAGATGAAAAAGCATCGTCGTGTCTCTCTCCAGCTTCTCTGATTGCTGCATAACCGTTCACAATAACGGTATCCCAACTCCCCATTCGAATTTGGAACACGTTGCCATACTTTTCACTCCACTTTGCAAACACTTTCAAAGGTTTCTCTCCAAGGAACGGCAAATGTCCCAAAACAGGCAATCCCCAAGGTCCAGGTGGCGATTTATTGTGTTTCCATGTCCAGAAATACTTAAAAAGTAAACAACTCAACAAAAATGTCACGAAAAACACTGTGATTGAAGAAACTTCAAACATTGTAATTAATATCCACTAGTCAATGTTACCAAATTTATGATAACTTGAGATAAAACTGAACGATACTGTTTGTAAACAATGTCTTACGTTATCCTCAACGAGCCCTAATGTAAATTGAAAGACGTAGTATGATAACACAAGCAGGTAGATATGATATACTTCACGTAATTAAAATTTTACTGTCTTTATAACATTCAATACATGGATAAAGAAAGCATGCTTTCGTCAACTTTCAATCTAAATTGTAAGATTCGAATTCTGCATAGTTTATGCTTATGAATACTACGTCGTTATCAAGTTATTGAATAAATACTGTGATACATTCGATTTAGATGATTTATACCTGACCATCGAACGAAAAAGTTGTCGGAATTTGGCTTTTACAAATACAAATAGGTTTATTGAGATATAGGCCATGGCACCGGCCTCTGACTGATCGAGGGGTCGGGGGTTCGTTTCCCGGGCGGGGCGTACTTTCGTGAAGCTTGGTCATGTCATTAGTTCTACGGCCATTCTCCCTCCTACCAATGATTCTTAATTATGTAGGGCAGGTGCGCTTAGTAGTTGGTTAACAGCTAAATCCAGATATTTAACCTTTCCAGGAGGAGTGAGTAGGTTGACTGACCGCCGTTATGTGACCTATACAATGTGTTGCTACAGCGTTATACCCAACAAAAACCTGCCTCTGACACATGACATTATATTCAATAATGTTATATACATGTACATACTATAGCATAAGATATAGAAATTATAAAACTTGACATCAGTGGTTCCTAACAAGTTTGCACATAGTTCTTCATAGATACATGACAACATTGATTATAAGTCTATCATTATTACTAGACAACAGTATATAAAGTGTGTTAATAGTTGATGGATTTTTCCAGAAATGTTAAGGTATATAGGAATGTTCATGTTCATATGAAAATTGGATATGACAATACAAACTAAGTTTAGAAATATTTTCTAGCTCACTGTACCAGGTCCAGAGGTCTGGAGGTAAACATCCTTCAGCCTATTGATAGAAATATATATAGTTTTATTTATTTCTGTAATGTTTACAAATGTACAAGGACAATAATACATGATAATAGATGGCAAAACAGTGTGTTCAGAAATCAATACAAAATGAACATGAATAAATATATACATACAAACTTTGAAATGTACATTCATAATGCATTTATATTAAGAAGTTCTATATTACATAATGTGCTATGAAACTCAGTATGTATAATAACAATAAATATGTAACAAATAATACTCTAATGCGAGATGAATTTTAGTTCATTTTAACTGTATCATCCTAATTATTGCGATCATAACAACACAATACTCGAGCATTGATCACACGACATTAGGTGCTGACTTATCCAATTTTGGTCAAGCTTGGATCTCTTTTTTAGGAAAAGAGACCCACACATTGTAAGTTCGGTAAGCATACATTACATTTCTTTGCTAAGTTTGTTGACATACCCATGTAAAGGTAAATCACCAAAACCTTACAGTCTATCTCCACGTTTGAATAAACGTGACTTCATTATAAAGTCGTGCGTAAATGGTTCTGATAGATAACAAAATAATATTTTGTATTCACACATGTACTGGACACAAAATATAGGTCAAGTCTGTTTATGTACTTTAATTACAATAAAAAACTAATGCATCTTTTACAAATTTCTTACAAAAGATGCAATTAAAGTGTTGGTTCTGTCATTGGTAATTTCTCATTTAGATTATTGTAATGCAATTCTCTATGTTATTACTCAGAGTGAATTAGATAAATTGCAACGCATCCAGAATATGTATGCCAAGTTAGTGTAGTCCGTTTTTTCTCAACTGTCAAAGTTTGAATAATTTCACGGTGACTGAATTTATTATATTTATACTTGTGGTCTCATCGTTACTAAAATAACTTGATTATAAACCTATCATACGACATTAGCTGCTCTACTTGATCATAATACACACAGAAAATCTTGATTGTAAGAATTAAGACCGTATTTTTTACAAATGAATTCACCGTGAAATTATTCATGATTTGACAGTGGAGAAAAAACGAACTATACTTGGTCATAACAGACGTGACAGTTCTAAACAAGCATTGTTTGATTTACATTGGCTGCCTGTAAAACAAATAATTGAATTTATAATATTAACATAATTTTATGTACTTGTAACTGCTCATTGGAAACGCTCCTTGGTATTTGAGGGAACTCCTGTCCACAAAAACTTCCACAAGAACACTAAGGAACTCAGCATCGTCAGTAGGGTGCTATGTGGTTCCTCATATTAGTAGAAAAACATTAATGACAGAGGGTTTCAAACAGCAGGTCCACAGCTTTAGAATGATCTTCCTCTCGGGTTGAGACAAAATAATTCTATCGATGTTTTCAAAAAAAGACAAAAACTAATTTATTTCAAAGATGTTTTCAAAAGTTAATCATGAATACATTGTGACTATGTTTAATATGTGTTGTAAGTGTAAAACGCCATTGAATATGTTTCTTTAACGTAGAAATAGGCGTTTATGAAAATAAAACAAGTTTCAAGTTTACGTCTCAATATTGGTGCCATTTTATTTAAGCGGTCATGCCAGAACCGCCAAATATGGACCCCGCGAAAATAAAACACCGCCAAAAATTGTAGCAGCAGACTGGAGCAAATCATTATCAAAATTGTCGCGGACCAATACATTAGGCTGTACGTGTGCAATCAAAGGGGTAAGTACTACTTCAATTATTATAGTCCGCGATTCGATACATTAGATGAGGTTACTTTACATCGGTGATAATTTAAAGCCTTAACCACAATCAATGACTGACTACTACTTGATGCAGAGTAATGCGATAAAATGGCTGAAGGAAATATTTCATGGTCGTGCGATTATTGTCAAAGCAAAAGAAATGTTGCAATGTTGCAAAATCCAGCAATTCTCTCTTGATAAGACCTGGATATATAAAAATGAAGACGTACCAACAGTTATACACCGACAAGATAAAAAAAAATGCCACATGGGATCTCAAATTATTAGTTGCCATATGCGAACACGATAACAATGTAAACTATTGCCAAGATTGTGATTTCAAAGAACAGGATAGTATTAATTTCATTGTCTGAATTGATATGCGAGAACATAAACAAATTATTCTGAATCATGTCCTAAAGTATGATTCAAAATAATGAAAAATTACTGTGTCTCATGTACAAACTATTTACAGCACGACTTGACCCTTGTATGTTTTCAGAGCGTTGAATTCGCCCATGATATATCTATTCGTTTCATTTGCAAACAGTATACACTTTTGTGCTTAGCCTCGAGTAAGTATCATGTAAATATGACAAGAATCAAATACTTAGAAATCTTTAAAACTCTGAGTCGAGGCGGATTTTATAACAGTTTTCTTCTTGAAACCGAGCATTTGTGATGTCATAGTCACACGGTGATACCACCGTGAAAACAATCTTCGTAAACTTATCATGCAACTTTTGATCATTTTAAAGTCTCATATGCCATCTTGTACGAAAAAATCCCTAAATTAAGAATGTTGCGCTACTTAGACTAACGATTTTAATAGTCTGAATATCGGAGTTTAATGTATATACCATTCTTCACTAACTGTGGATTAAAAACTGTGAGTTTTAATCCCATCTTTTATAACAATGGTGTTTTTTTTCATGTTTTTGTAGCGTTTATAATGATCAAAATGAATAAAGTTTTAAACTTATTGGCACTTTGCATGTACAATGTATACCATACTTTGTCCATCACACATTCTCGTACCTCATGCTTGATTCTAAAAAAGCCTGTCTCATGACCATATTGCTATTTTGTTTTTAATTAAACACATTTCAGCTCAGATAACGAGTGATTTCGGAGTTTTACCCTCTCCAGGTTAAAATACAAAACAGAACAGAGCCTCACTAAATTCAGATTGTTCATGACAAGATGTGTCTATATATGAGTATAATATTTACATAAATGATACTTTTTAGAATTTTGACTAAATTTCAGATCATAAAATCACTATTATAAAGGGATAAGAGCTTCACATCTCAAAGTCTGCGAATAATACATTCTTCAAAATAAACTCAAACCCGAATCAAAATATTGGACCAACGAGACATAATTGTTTCAAACGTGCAAATGTTGAAATTGCATTGGCCGTCAAGGGGAGGTAATGTCTTTAACCCTGATTGAATTTATGATATTATAATCCTTCAGTGTTGTGCCCGTGGGTAAATTATGAAATGGTCATGTATGAATCTATTGTTTGATAACGGACAGAAAACTTCTCCGATTGGACGAAAAAGCTTCTCGTGCATTGTCGAAATTCTTCGGAACACTTCGGCGATAGCAATGCTTCGTTTGGTCGTCAGTTTACGATATCACCCGAGCAGATTTCCAAATGATTGGTATGTAGAACCTGCTGATCTTGGCGTGATCAGAAGTGATCAGAAGGTAAACCGTGTTGATTGGCTGGTGCGTTTACTCAAATAAAGGAGGGTAAGGCTCGCACCTGCTACATGTAAAAGTCATACATGTACATATCTATTTCCATATCATAAGTTTCCTGTCCGATATGACGATGTTGGAAGCCAGACAAATCAATTCCCATAAAAGGACCTGTGCTTCAATCAGTATACTGTTATTATTAAAACTATTTATTGTATATAAATATAATTGTGTTTCACTGTTAAACAATAAAATAGTTCTTGTATTTTGTTTGTGTTGCTTTGTACTTTGAAGTAAATCGTTTCATAAACTAGTTTTGTTTTATACCTCATTCTCAGTCTTCATAATATGAGGTTCCAATTTTAACCTAACCAATGTTCTCGGTATCCACTGGTACTGCTTTCCCATGATCTATAAGCAACTGCTACTTTCTCATATATGCAGCTGCAGTTGTTAGCTCTGCTAATTACCACAACCATATATTATCAGGAGATTACTGTTAGTAAAAGTCGGTAACCTTAATCACTTGATAATGGAGGTTTGAACTTCAGTTGCATTATAAGACCTATTCCATCTTTGGAAAATAAATTAAATGGGTTATACTATTATATGTCTTTGATATTCATGTTTATAAATGCAGACAATAATATCTATTTGAAATATTATGATTGCAGCATTATAGTATTTTATTTAATCATAAGATATAAAAGTTTACAGGGTTGATCATTAAATATAATCAGTGTCTTTAGTCACAGGATGTACTATTACTAAGGATAAAAACAAGTTCATTTTTGTCAATTCCCCTTTTCAAATAAATAAATGACATCCTACATGAATAGCACATATAACAGTCACTACCTTCCTTTCCAAAAAATCCCAATTATTTTTTGTGATTTGATTGCTCACTCTTTATGATATATGAAAAGAAATCAAGCTTCAGAACAGTATTATTTATTTATCTGAATTGTAAGCTCCAAATTCTGCACACAAAAATCGAATCCTGCTTATGCTAGATCATGGGTAAAATAACTTGTGCAGAGGAGTAAACCTTTATGGTACTTTTTTAATCTTGAGAGAAAACGACCTAAATGGTAATGTTTTTCACCCCCCGACTTGCCATGTGACAAATTTATGTCACTTAATATGACAATATATAATTGATAATGAAAACTAGGATTTCCGACTTTGCAATATTATTCCCCATGTAAGATTTTTTTACTTTTTTAAAATCATAATTATTTTTAGTAAAGACGTAGTATGTTCAAGTTTGAAGCTGTATTGGCATTTATTTGGTTGTTTCTTACCTTTTTGAAAATCTGAAACTGTTCCTGTTTTTCAAGGATATAGCTCTTCTAAAATGAAAATTTTGAAAAAGCAGTGTAATGTATATAATTATAGCGCTCGATTGTATTACAATAAACTAACATCATGAAAGTGTAGCTCTGTTACAAATTAAAGGATATCAAAACTAAGGATTCCAACAAAACATTATAATTGCATGAAGGGAGATAACTGTACATACTATACATGTTAAACTCCCCGCAGCGGTTATCTCCCTTTATCAATTCAATTAAGTAGCAAAGCGTGACGTAAGCACTGTGATGAGTTCGTATACATGTATGTTGTACCGGCAACACCCTCAATATCCTTAAACAAATTCAATAGTATATTGAATGTAAAACACTACCAACACATAGCTAACATGTTTCTTATTGTTTATTAAATGTTTTCCAAACAAATTCAAGTGATTGTTAGTAGCTGGAATCAATCCATATTCAAAATGATTCTTATATTTAAAATTGAAAACATGGTTACTTGTGGCCACAGTATAAAATCAAAGGATTTGCAGGACATGAATTTCATATGTATGACAATCATTGACTGATATTTTGTTCAATACTGAAATGTACAATATGATGTATCTGTTGAGTCGACATTACTGTTATTTAACATATACAGTTCTTAAGGGGGTGGGTCCATAGGCGAATTTTTGATGACGACAACCATAAAACGGTAATATACCAACCAACTAATTCAGGCCATTAAGCTATCATAATTAAAATATCTGCCTCAACGGACGACAAAAATGAAATTTGCAAGATTACCTTCCCTTTGTTAGAGCCTGTGACTAAACAAAAATATTTTACGACATTGATTGTAAACAAAGGGAGGTAACTTTAGATTTACGGCAAAGTCCTGCAGATGCTGTCAAGAATAAACATATTCTGTATAACTACTGAGTCTGCTGAACGTAGATTTGCCAAGTAGTATTGTTGAGAGGTACGAACAGAGATGACATACAATGCAACACTGAGTATAGTTGATGACGTCAAAATTCGTCAAGAAATCTAACTTTGATATCATTAGCATTCTGCAGACGACCTTGGTCTGTGTTTGACACTGTGAGATGAATCACATGTAAGAAAATGTAAGTTATCATTCTTAATTGTATTAATATTGATGCAT
This sequence comes from Mactra quadrangularis, assembly GCA_025267735.1. Taxonomy (NCBI): domain Eukaryota; kingdom Metazoa; phylum Mollusca; class Bivalvia; order Venerida; family Mactridae; genus Mactra; species Mactra quadrangularis. Next base: position 15,906,635 of record CM046300.1, read on the forward strand.
GAAAATGGTGTGTATAATATACTGGTTAAAATATATTGTTTCCCAGATTTTAGAGACATGATGCAATAATTATATAACAGTTTTCGGATACAGATGATTTCGGATACGGATTTATAATTTTCCAATTTAGTACGCGAAAGACAGAATACTATTTGTGACTTATAATTTAATATCTTGACACGTAGTGTACAGTATGATGCAGATGGTTATTTTCCATGTGAAGGCGTCTATAAGTCTAGACAAACTGTCTCCAGTTAGAAAAATTTAACTTGATTATGAACTATTTCGTTGATGTTTAGAATCTTTACTTGGAGACTTTATTTTTATATTTTCAGGTGTATATGCTATTTGAGCATCCTGTTTGACTAAATGGTGATACATTTAATCTAGAATATTACTCAATGCACAACAATACACAGGTTTGTTTACATTTCATACCCCACCACTCTCTAAAGCTGATCAGTGGCAGATCAAGTTGTTTGCTGGGGAGAGGGGGCATACAATTTTCACATAAACTTTAACTTTTTATTTATTCTTTGTGTTATGCTTTTTATGTATTATAAATTTGTATAGTGCACCAAAGTAGTTCTTCCATTTCATTAACCTCAGCTAGTCTATTTTTCATCTACTTTGAATCATGTACATGTATATAACCAGAGGAACAGACTTTGATCTATATTATAAATTTTCTTAGATGACAATCCTTTTATTTTTCTAGAATATTATTATAATCTTGATCTTTAAGCATTTATACTCACATGTTTAGTTAGGTGTATATTGAGGTATATGATCAAAGATATGACTGATATCATAAAACATAAAAACATTGGTTTATTACCAACAATGGTAACAGTTTGATGAAACATTTGACTTCTTTAAAATGTTACAAGAAGTTTAGTTATTTTTAGGTATTTTATTTTCTTTTATTTGTTACATTTGTCCATAATTGAAAAAAATACTAGTCAATATCTTTCTTTCTTACAGATGACTGAGGTATTGAGTTGTGCCACACTGATGATACTCTGACAGCATGGCAGGTAGTTAGGAAACAGACTATGAATTAAAAAAATTACCCACATTCGATTGTCTAAGCCACAAGTGATTGTTGAAATGTTTTAAAACAATGTTAATAAATAAATTGACAGTAAGAACTCACTTTGTTTGTTCATGATATGTTATAGATCTACTTGGTTTTGGTGTTGGAATGGTGTTGATAAAATCATTGTAAATAATACAATTCATGCAATAAATGTATTAAATGAGTTTTCAGTTGTTGTATTGTTGACAATTCTAAAAGCCATGTCATTATTTATAAATGGCGTTCACTATAGTAGTCCAGCAGTAGTCATGCAGTAGTCAGTAATTCACAGATGCAAATCCAAATATTTTGTTATGTGTAGTGGCAATTTAGCCATATTATTGCATTTCCATGCTATGGTAAAGGAGGTACTATTTGGTAAGGAAAACCATGGACATGTATCATACCTTAGATTGGCAAGAACCTCGGTAAATGGTCATGAATACAACACATTCCTTTTGTTAGTCTCGATACAATATGAATAGTAGCTAACTTAAAAAGTGATGAAGTTGGTACTTATGATAACTAGTGCAACAAAAATATAATTATACAGGACTTACTCCCACAATATGATGTGTTTATTTATGAAAATCATAAAGATTTACACTATAGAATATGCATATAACATAAAACAAAATTAAAACATGTGAATTTCTCTATTCACAATAATTCTGAACATTTGGTTGCCATGGTGACATTTAAAACGGTATATTTTTGTAATACAAATGTGAAGTAAAGAATTTTTCATCACATCTTTAAGAAGGGTCTATTGCATTATCATTATTTCATGACAATAATATATAATAAGAATATATGGATTTTGAATGGGAATTGAAGAAGTGGGTGGGGTATTCCTCACTTTAAATGATGATGCATTTTAAATTTTTCAAATAAGATTTTCCATTTTTTGATAATTCAGCATTAAAAAATTATTTACCCCACCTGAAGTGATTAACTATTAAAAACATGCATTTGAGTTATATACTTAGTCAGTTGCTATATTTTAGACATGATGAAAATAATAGTAAAATTTACTCAATTTTTGCTTCTTACACTAGGTATTATCAACATCTTGTAGGCCTAGCTATTGTATTGAAATTTAAAAATTCGGTGACCTTTTGCTTTTTTCACTTCTATCTGATAAAAATTCATTTAATCTCACATTTAAACACAATTAAAAATGTTACTAAGTCACTAATTTATTTTGATGTAAAAAATAGACTTTTTGACCAATTTTTTATAAGTGGGTGGGGCACTTTTCATTTTTAACATACATTTAGCGGAATTCGCTGAATAAAATGGTAAAAAAATGCATGATAAAGTGAGATTCATCGAATTTATAACATTTGTCACTAACATATTCATCATTTAATGACAAATGGACTGTTTCCTATGCATCTGTCTGATATATGCTATTTTTTGACGCATTTTTGGCGGAGATTTAAATGTTTTTGGGGGGTCATTTTGAAATGACCATAACCCTTTTAAATGTTTGGTGACCCTAATTTATTTGATCAAATTACTTCAGATGTGCCCAAACAAATTCACGAAGATTCTAAAATGTATTATAAACCTCTCTCTTGACAAAATCTCTTAACCCTGAATATTTGCTTCAAAAGCTTGTTTTTTTGGTGGGTGGGGTAATTTGACAGACGATTTTCGAGCAAAATGACCAACCGAGTTACCTAAAGACTACTTTAGGGACAAACGCACAAAATATGATACATACAATCACACGTAATCATCCATAAAATTAACTATTATATCATTTTACACTATTATAACGCATTTGTGGTATTTTATAATATTTTACCTGATTTTTACCGATATAATGTATCAAAAAGAGTCTCGTAACTTTTTTCAAAGGTCGGTGACCTATGTTTTTTCCCCCATAAAATCAAACAATATTAATGTCTGATTTATGATGCAAAATTTAAGCAAAAGTTAAGTTCTGTATATATATAAAAAAATATGTTGAACATTTATCTTAATCCCTTGAAAAATAACCAATTTTGCGCATACAGGATGGAGACCAGTTAAGAGCCTACAAAGAAAAATATGGAATTTTTGATAATTAATTATCTTGTACTACAATTCTTACAGGTTATTTACTTATAATCAAGCGAAAAAATAATATTCCGGTGGTTAATAATTTTTTGCTGTAGGTACTTTTCTAAATTGTCAAAATTCTTCCTCAAATCAGCAGTTTCAGAGGTGGTGACCTTCAAATGACCTTGACCCAAAAACGAGTTCGGTGACCCCCAAATTTTATTACATTTTTTTAAAGTTTAAACATTGAACAACATTTGTGCAAAGTTTCAACAAAAGTTAAGTCCTCTTAAAAAATGTGATCTCATGGACCCACCCCCTTAAGCTGAGAATTTTGCACACTTTAAAACTTGAAAAGTTAAGAAAACTGCGCAAAATGTTCCTTGCAGAAGATATGTCTAAGTTATATAATGTAACATTGAAAAATTGGACGTTATCTAGAGAAACATGGGGACAATTGCAGTTTACCGGTAGGTAAAAATCCGCGAAATTGTAGTGTTTATTAGTAACTAAGCTTGGCATATCATTAAAGCTAACAATCAATGAAAATACAGGATTCCATAATAGAACAAAAAAAGACAATTTCGTATAAATGATCATGAAGGTGAAAGGTAAGAGGTTTGTTGTTAGAAATTGTTTTCAATCACACGTTAATGTTTATAACTGATATAGCCATAAATCAGCTAAGAAATTAGGATATGAAAGTGGTTAGTGTCTGAAGCGGTCATTTTAGCAGCAAGCACAATATCTTTTAGTCAACTTTTAGTTGGGATATTTTACATGTAGGTTTTACCAACTAGAAAATGGATGTCCTGGACATCAATTAACTTTTTAGACTGCTCAACGTGTGGCTGTTGACTGCTTCCATTGTATAAATTTAACTTTAATGAATGTTAAAATTTACATAGGGAAATATTCGGCGCGACATGACCTTTCTGTGTTGATGCGCTGTAAAACCAAAACAAATTAACAAACAAACATAGGGAAATAAAAATACATGATTATTGCAACTGTAAAATGTTTCTTCATTGAAGCAATATTACACTGTGTTTGTGGAAAGTATATTCACTCATTTGTATTTTACATAATGAGGTCTATAGTGCTTTTCAGAGACTGAAAATATGTTATCTTGTCACCATTTTGCATCATTTTCCTGAAAATGTAGGACCTTTGAACCCCATCAAACCCCAGTGCCAGGGGAGTTCACCCTCTCTTGGACCTCCTAAGACATCTTTTGATCGGGGAAGTGCATGAAATAATCACTTTTTAAGTAACTTTTCTTAAATGAAATTTACCAAATCTAGTTGCGATCAATATCCTGTGGCAGCCAGTTTAAAGGGAGTCAAAACATTGGATTGACCAGTAGCGTGTTCAGTTACCGCGAATGTTACAAAACGTTGCGTAACGATACATTCAGAACTCCTCCACCATTCACTGTGATTAATCTCAGACATATTTAGACACTATTTTGAAACTACCGGTGTTGATCGTTTAGGCAATTAGTCATGTTTCGTTTTTAGTTCGTAAATTTTGAAACATCACTCATTGCCTTTACGATCGTTTATATGTGTATTAGATGAGATCGATTGCAGTGAATGGCCGAGGAGTTCCAAATGTATCTTTACGGAACGTTCTGTAACGTTTTGTGTAATTGAACAGACTACAGGAAAGGACAGCTGTTCATGTTAATAAGTGACATTTAGACACCTTATTTTGCCTTTGTTTCAGTACTCAAGGTTCTACATTAAGTGTATACAGTGGTCAGAGTAACACATTACCTAATAGAAACAAACCATGGACATCATGTCAAGCTTTGAATACAGATGAATCTATCAGAAACCAGAATTCAAAGTCACATGACCTACAACAGCCAATAGGAAAGCTTATGTATCCAGATGGGACACAACTCATACAGATTACAAAACCTGATAATGGACCTATAGCCTATAGGTTTCTTTATTGCTAAAGGAAGTGCTAAATATGGAAATGGTAGGTCAGTCTGTAGCTTTTTTTTGTCTGCTCAATTTCTCAGCACTTATTATATGGATATGATTCAAACTTCACACATAGACCAGGTGTCAATCAGACATGCATATATTTTAGTTTTTGTTACTGTCCATTGAATTTTTGCAGTGTTATGGTCCTCTAATGAAAAATCTTGTCTGCCCATTTTCTCAGCACCTATTGTGCAAATTTGATTCCAATTTGTTGACAAAGACCTTTTTGGGAATATCCATCACATTCAGTGATAGGTCTACTTATGATCATCATTACTTAATTAAAATTGTATTGGAGAATAATAATAATAAATATGTACAGATATTGACTAAAAGGAGTAGATAATTACAATAAGTGAAAATGAACATTAATATTATGTATACATGTACAACCGTATAAAGAATATAAATGAACTTAAATCAATTACATGTACATAATAAATTATGTATTAGACAAGTTTCCATCAAGCAGGGTACTAGACAAGGCAGTATTTGTGCGCCATTCTATTATACTGTTTTTGTTAATGGTTCACTCGAAGAACTACAAGTATCGAAATATGGATTGAAAATTGCCGGAATCTCTCTTGTATCTCCAACCCAAGCCGACGATATTGTCCCTCCATCAATTTTCAAGAATGGACTGCAACAACTTGTGAACATTTGACAAAGATACGCATCCAGATGGCGATACAGCTACAATGCGCCTAAGAGTGCTATATTACTATTCATGATTGCAATTGGCATGTCAGAAATTCAGAATTGCGTTCCATAGATCATATTAAGACGATACACGTGCATTTATTCATGCTATGCATGTATACGGAAATATGGAAAGCCATCCTCTTAATTTGATCAATATTGTACTTTCAAATGACCTACACGCATTATGCAAATGTTTGAATAAGTTAGAAAAAATGTTTTGAATGGACTTTCAGAGATACTTTTTCACTTATTTTACGAACAATATTCCATGTTTCGGAACATTTTTTACACTTATCCAAACATTTAAATTTCAGACTCAGATAAAAACAATCAGTATGGAACATAACTAGAAAAAAACCGGTTCAGAGAAAAACGAACCGGTCAAAAACAGTCAGAAGTCGTTTTGCAATATTAAGCGATATACACCCCTACTATATACAAATAGTTTGTTTCACTGGAATTTCCATATGTTACCCGCTATCTAAGGGAGACATTAAAGTAGCAAAAAACAGTTAGGTTGCTAACCATCTAGGGCACCTGAAAAACGTGTTTAATCACCAAACCCACCACGTTCAGGTACCGAGAAACCCCGTGCAAATCTCGGGACACCAGGATGAGGGGCGACTTTGGGGCCCTGTATCCACTGCGCATCTCACTGCGCAGGTATGATTTTTGTGCAAATGGGTTGCTAACTACGTAGGGCATTGGGAAAATGTGTTTAAACAAGTAAGTAACTACATTTAGGTAGCAAAAAACGCGTGCAAACCTCGGGGCAACAGGATGAGGCGGCCAATTTTGCTGTTCTATAGCCATATATAGCCATATTGCACTGTATACTTTGCGGCTCTGTTGCCATGGCGCACCTCGGTGTGCGAATGTGATTTTTTGCAGTTAGGTTGCTAACCATCTAGGGCACCTGAAAAACGTATTTAAACACCAAACTCACCACGTTCAGGTACCGAGAAACCCCGTGCAAATCTCGGGACACCAGGATGAGGGGCGACTTTGGGGCCCTGTAGCCACTGCGCATCTCACTGCGCAGGTATGATTTTTGTGCAAATGGGTTGCTAACTACGTAGGGCATTGGGAAAATGTGTTTAAACAAGTAAGTAACTACATTAAGGTAGCAAAAAACGCGTGCAAACCTCGGGACACCAGGATGAGGCGGCCAATTTTGCTGTTCTATAGCCATATATAGCCGTATTGCACGGTATACTTTGCGGCTCTGTTGCCATGGCGCACCTCGGTGTGCGAATGTGATTTTTTGCAGTTAGGTTGCTAACCATCTAGGGCACCTGAAAAACGTGTTTAAACACCAAACCCACCACGTTCAGGTACCGAGGGACCCCGTGCAAATCTCCCGACACTACAAGGTGACGCGACTTTGGGGCTCTGTAGCCACTGCGCATCTCACTACGCAGGTATGATTTTTGTGCAAATGGGTTGCTAACTACGTAGAGCATTGGGAAAATGTGTTTAAACAAGTAAGTAACTACATTAAGATAGCAAAAAACGCGTGCAAACCTCGGGACACCAGGATGAGGCGGCCATTTTTGCTGTTCTATAGCCATATATAGCCATATTGCACTGTATACTTTGCGGATCTGTTGCCATGGCGCACCTCGGTGTGCGAAAGTGACTTTTTGCAGTTAGGTTGCTAACCATCTAGGGCACCTGAAAAACGTGTTTAAACACCAAACTCACCACGTTCAAGTACCGAGAAACCCCGTGCAAATTTCGGGACACCAGGATGAGGGGCGATTGTGGGACCCTGTAGCCACTGCGCATCTCACTGCGCAGGTATGATTTTTGTGCAAATGGGTTGCTAACTACGTAGGGCATTAGGAAAATGTGTTTAAACAAGTAAGTAACTACATTAAGGTAGCGAAAAACGCGCGCAAACCTCGGGACACCTGGATGAGGCGGCCAATTTTGCTGTTCTATAGCCATATATAGCCGTATTTCACGGTATACTTTGCGGCTCTGTTGCCATGGCGCACCTCGGTGTGCGAATGTGATTTTTTGCAGTTAGGTTGCTAACCATCTAGGGCACCTGAAAAACGTGTTTAAACACCAAACCCACCACGTTCAGGTACCGAGAAACCCCGTGCAAATCTCCCGACACTACAAGGTGACGCGACTTTGGGGCTCTGTAGCCACTGCGCATCTCACTTCGCAGGTATGATGTTTGTGCAAATGGGTTGCTAACTAGGTAGGGCATTGGGAAAATGTGTTAAAACAAGTAAGTAACTACATTAAGGTAGCGAAAAACGCGTGCAAACCTCCCGACACCAGGAGGCGACGCCTATTTTTGCTGTTCTAAAGCCCTATATAGCCATATTGCACGGTATAGTTTGCGGCTCTGTTGCCATGGCGCAACTCAGTGTGCAAATGTGATTTTTTGCAGTTAGGTTGCTAACCATCTAGGGCACCTGAAAAACGCGTTTAAACACCAAACCCACCACGTTCAGGTACCGAGAAACCCCGTGCAAATCTCGGGACACCAGGATGAGGGGCGACTTTGGGGCCCTGTAGCCACTGCGCATCTCACTGCGCAGGTATGTTTTTGGTGCAAATGGGTTGCTAACTACGTAGGGCATTGGGAAAATGTGTTTAAACAAGTAAGTAACTACATTAAGGTAGCAAAAAACGCGTGCAAACCTCGGGACTCCAGGATGAGGCGGCCATTTTTGCTGTTCTATAGCCCTATATAGCCATATTGCACTGTAAATTTTGCGGCTCTGTTGCCATGGCGCACCTCGGTGTGCGAATGTGATTTTTTCCAGTTAGGTTGCTAATCATCTAGGGCACCTGAAAAACGTGTTTAAACACCAAACTCACCACGTTCAGGTACCGAGAAACCCCGTGCAAATCTCGGGACACCAGGATGAGGGGCGACTTTGGGGCCCTGTAGCCACTGCGCATCTCACTGCGCAGGTATGATTTTTGTGCAAATGGGTTGCTAACTACGTAGGGCATTGGGAAAATGTGTTTAAACAAGTAAGTAACTACATTATGGTAGCAAAAAACGCGTGCAAACCTCGGGACACCAGGATGAGGCGGCCAATTTTGTTGTTCTATAGCCCTATATAGCCGTATTGCACGGTATACTTTGCGGCTCTGTTGCCATGGCGCACCTCGGTGTGCGAATGTGATTTTTTGCAGTTAGGTTGCTAACCATCTAGGGCACCTGAAAAACGTGTTTAAACACCAAACCCTCCACGTTCAGGTACCGAGAAACCCCGTGCAAATCTCGGGACACCAGGACGAGGGGCCACTTTGGGGCCCTGTAGCCACTGCGCATCTCACTGCGCAGGTATGATTTTTGTGCAAATGGGTTGCTAACTACGTAGGGCATTGGGAAAATGTGTTTAAACAAGTAAGTAACTACATTAAGGTAGCAAAAAACGCGTGCAAACCTCCCGACACCAGGATGAGGCGGCCATTTTTGCTGTTCTATAGCCCTATATAGCCGTATTGCACGGTATACTTTGCGGCTCTGTTGCCATGGCGCACCTCGGTGTGCGGATATGATTTTTTGTAGTTAGGTTGCTAACCATCTAGGGCACCTAAAAAACGTGTTTAAACACCAAACCCAACACGTTCAGGTACCGAGAAACCCCGTGAAAATCTCCCGACACTACAAGGCGACGCTACTTTGGGGCTCTGTAGCCACTGCGCATCTGACTGCGCAGGTATGATTTTTGTGCAAATGGGTTGCTAACTACGTAGGGCATTGGGAAAATGTGTTTAAACAAGTAAGTAACTACATTAAGGTAGCGAAAAACGCGTGCAAACCTCCCGACACCAGGAGGCGACGCCTATTTTTTCTGTTCTATAGCCCTATATAGCCATATTGCACGGTATACTTTGCGGCTCTGTTGCCATGGCGCACCTCGGTGTGCGAATGTGATTTTTTGCAGTTAGGTTGCTAACCATCTAGGACACCTGAAAAACGTGTTTAAACACCAAACTCACCACGTTCAGGTACCGAGAAACCCCGTGCAAATCTCGGAACACCAGGATGAGGGGCGATTTTGGGGCCCTGTAGCCACTGCGCATCTCACTGCGCAGGTATGATTTTTGTGCAAATGGGTTGCTAACTACGTAGGGCATTGGGAAAATGTGTTTAAACAAGTAAGTAACTACATTAAGGTAGCGAAAAACGCGTGCAAACCTCCCGACACCAGGAGGCGACGCCTATTTTTGCTGTTCTATAGCCATATATAGCCGTATTGCACGGTATACTTTGCGGCTCTGTTGCCATGGCGCACCTCGGTGTGCGAATGTGATTTTTTGCAGTTAGGTTGCTAGCCATCTAGGGCACATGCAAAACGTGTTTAAACACCAAACCCACCGTGTTCAGGTACAGAGAAACCCCGTGCAAATCTCCCGACACTACAAGGTGACGCGACTTTGGGGCCCTGTAGCCACTGCGCATCTCGCTGCGCAGGTATGATTTTTGTGCAAATGGGTTGCTAACTACGTAGGGCATTGGGAAAATGTGTTTAAACAAGTAAGTAACTACATTAAGGTAGCGAAAAACGCGTGCAAACCTCGGGACACCAGGATGAGGCGGCCAATTTTGCTGTTCTATAGCCCTATATAGCCGTATTGCACGGTATATTTTGCGGCTCTGTTG